>JAODUH010044749.1:8409-19995 GCA_027564835.1 Typhlichthys subterraneus
TACAGTAACGTGCAGTACAGTAACGTGCATTACAGTATCGTGCATTACAGTAACGTGCATTACAGTAACGTGCATTACAGTAACCATAGCGCCATGCACGTACAAAATGCCACCATCTTACCGGACAGTTGCGCATGTCTCCCACATTGCTGGCGTTGCGGAGGAGTTCACCAAACATGTCCGGCGTGGCCTTTTCCCTCGCCTCCAGCATCTTCACCGCCTGGTTGCTGCTCTCACGGGGGAGGAGGATGGGAGGAGGGGAGTAGGAGAGGAGAGAAGAGAGGAGGGGAGAGGAGAGGAGGGGAGAGAAGGATGGCAGAGGTGAGGTGTGGAGAAGAGGGTGTGAGGAGGAGAAAGGAGAGGCGGGGAGAGGAGCAGAGGAGGTCATAGACATTCGATGCATTTTACATAAACATATAACTGTTGAGAAGGTTGAGCATAGAAACACTAGTGAAGCCACGTATGTGTGGAAGACTTGTGGACATCGTCCGTCTGCTCAATTCTGACAATAGGTCCAGGCAGCCACATTAGCTGAAACACCATTGTGTGGTTAATCCTCTTATCATGTCTTATATGTATATCTATTGTGTCTCCATCAGCCTTTATAGCACCATCAACACATCAACACATCCACCTTAAAAACCTTCCCCTGGTGTTTACATTCAGGTGGAGGGAGAACACCGCTAATGACACACACACACACACACACGCGCGCGCGCACACACACACGAGGGCATGGTCTCACCACAGGGAGGTAGTAGAGATGTAGTGGACCATCTGAATGAAGGGCAGGGGGTCTGAAGATGCTCCACAGCTGCTGCATACGCACTGGCACACGCACACACACACAAACGAGACAGGTCACAAAGCATCCGATTGGTGGATGGCGACGACGACTCCTCCATCGACGGCTTAAAGGCAGGGTCAGTTATTCTCGAGAACGCGGCGCCGCCCCTCACATCAAAACACACTGTGAAGCAATGCGTAGTACTACGGCATTGCCAATGTGAGCGGTGATCGCCACTTTGTTACTATTTACGGAGCCAGTGTAGACGAATTGGATTCTTTTCTAAACACGCACAGAGAACAGTAAGCTAGCGCAATGCTAGCTTACAGATAGATAGCTTAGATATTTGGTGAATTTGACAAAAATTGTGTTAGCTTACAATTAGCTTGCAGTAGCGGACTATACCTTTAAAGTGGTGGCAAACAATGCAAGAGCGTACAGTACATGCAGCGGTTTAAAATGGCGGCCCACTGACCTGTTCGAAGAGCGTCATAGCAAACTTCTGGTGTGGGATGCAGTGTTTGGCGGTGCAGATGTCCTCCTTGGTCTCATCTGAGATGTGGAAGTGGATCCTCATCAAGATGTTTTCCTGTAGACAGGGACAGATGTTATGTTAGGGCGTGTTTCTGGTCTTATTGCTCGTACGCCTGCTGGACTTTCAACTACACTGTGTGTGTGTGTGTGCGCGTGCGTCTTTGTGCATCATGCACTCATGTGTTCATGTGTACTTGTTGGCATGCGTGCCAGTGTGTTTGCAGATCAGAGGCGATCGCTCTTTACAACTGAATAAAAAGTGATATTTTGATGTTTACTAAGTATATATCCTCATCATATCATATTACTAAGTGTACAGCATCTGTGTTTGTTTTTCATATACTTTATTGCAGTCTATTTATAGAGTTCTTAGTTTGTTTGGTAATTAGGCCTGCTTTGCTCGTGTTTTGTTATTAGAACTAGCATAATGTATCTGCCTTTTATGCAACATGGCAGACACAATATTGTTCAACAGATTAGAGAGGTCAGATGATTAGGTCAAAGGTTCCTTACATCAGGAAAGGCTTCAAATGAATTGCCCACCAGTGATTTAATTCAATAGCAACAAATTCAGCCATGTTGTAGTCTATAGGCAATTTGAGCTTCCTCTGTTTCTGAAGCGACAGCCGCCACTGTTGTAGGTGCATTCCTTTGAGTGTATCGTGCATGCATCTTATGTGTGTGTGTGTGTGTGTGTGTGTGTGTGTGTGCGCATAAGAAGCATTGACTGAACGTAAACATGGGCATGTCTAATGTGTGTGTGTGTGTGTGTGTGTGCGTGCGTGAGTGCTTACAAAGCACTCTGCCGCGTCATCCATGATGCCCAGCTGGAACCTCTGCTCGTCCTGGAAGGTCTTGGCCAGCGCGCTGCGGAGGGCGTCCGATGGAAGCACCTTCTCACTGCTGTACTGGAACTGGGCAAAGATGCTCTGGGGGAGACACAACACACACACACACACACACACATGCACACACACACACACGCACACACACAATGGCAGCACGGTTAGGCTTTTCACACTGCATATTACATACGGTATACTGCATATACACCCAGGACACTCTTCAAAGAACACCGTTCCTGGTTAAATAAAGGTTTAATAATGAAACACATACTGTACGTTTTCACACACACATTGTTAACCCACGATTCACACTGCATTTCTACTAGCCCTGGGTTAAGCACGCCCTGTTCCAACTCACAGAAACGTTTACTTTAGCCCCGTTTCACATTGGTACCTTAAAGTCCAGCGTTCAGTCGATTTTGGGCAAACTTTGGGCTAACGTCAAAGTTAGCCCACCTTGGAATGTTCCAGGATAGTAGTGTGAACGCTTTCTTTCCCGGGGCTAACAAACCCGTAGCCTCCCGGGGCTGAAAGCATTCTAAAAGGCTTTTAGCCCCGAGCTAAGTGCAGTGTGAGAGCATATAGAGAAGGAATAGACCATAGAAGGATTATGGACCTGACCCACCAAACGTGAACTCTATCGCAGCATCCTTTCACATGTGTACCGCCATGTGTGTGTGCCCTTATGGACAAGCTATGCCCCGTTTGAAAAGGACGACTTGTGGTTCCTTGGCTACGACAGAGTGGAGGGGAGGCTGGGAGCCATTAGCCAAAAATAACACCTGCATCACCATGGAAACCAGACACTCGCTCCCTCCCGTCTGCAGACACGAACATTAAAGTGTAAGAAGAAGAAAAAAAAGGTTATTCTAAATCGACTCGAGTCATTTTATATACATTTTGTAAGTGGGGGGAATTACGCCAAGGGCTCTTTAATCTGACCAATAATCATGAATATAAATGTTAATCGCTTTACATAACGTAGCAAAATATTCACGAGGAAACTGAATCAGTAACAAAGAACTTCATCTTCCTTTAGTCCAAGTGACATTATATACCCATGAATAGCGGGGGGCTATTTATTCATCCACCATATAATAAGCTATCATTAATGAAGGGTAACGGTGAGTTAATTAAAATGTTAAAAGTCCCCATCCACCCACACACCTGTTTAGTTTAGAGTTAATGTGGCTGGCAAGAGCTGTTCAGATGTCAGAGTTCATCTCTGACTCCAAAGTATAAATAATAAATAAATACAAATATCTGCATCACCACCAGCATACATTATCAAGTCAAAATTTATTAAAATAAATAAATAACTGCCTAAAATGATTGAAGACTTTGCTCAAAAAAAAAGGTTAAAAAGCCCCCCCACCCAAAGGTTATACTTCGACTACACGTGCACACAATTGGTTGAATAGATCATCCATTGTAAAAGCATAAAACTGGCTCTTTTCTTCCAACTGACGTATTCGGACATCTACCACAGAATTCTATTCAGAATCCTCTAAGGGGTCCGTCTCCTCTACGATGTCTCTGGTTGCACCTGGACAACTGACACCTTGGGGATGTGGCCTACGGGATACATTATATTTTGTTATGTGCACCAGCCTCCTATGGTCTCCCATGTCGCTCAGTATTTGCGTAACATAGACCGTCTATTTTCGCCCATCTCGGTGGCTTTGCACCAGACACTTGACTCTTGGCAGCCGGTCGCATTGTCGGTGTGTGTGAAACACAGGGTGGAGGTATACTCTACTTTCTTACTGAAGCACTTAGCTCACTCATCCAACTGTGACAGGAAAAGAGATGTTTGCAGTCAGAGAGCCGGGCTAGTGAGGGTGGGTAAAGAGAGAGAGAGTTGAGGGAACTAATGAAGCAATGAGTCACAGGAGTGAGAGAAAAGAGAAAGGGAAGTGACAAGGAACACAATGAACAAAAATACAGATATCGATTAGGGCTGGGTGATTTGGACCAAAAATCATATCCCGATATATTTAGGTTGAATACCGATACATGATATATATCGGCACTTTCTATAAAGTGGGCTAAATGTTCAGGCAAGGAGAAAAAAAACAGGAAACCTGACGGAATTGTGATTTTTTTATTTTTAGCGATATTAATTGTAGTTGTACATGGTTAAATCCATAGCAGAGAGGTTGTGAATATTGCAGCTATATTTGTTTATGATTAGTGGTACCTTGTAATACTAGCTGGCTACCTGTATCTGTTGGTCAGAAACAGAAATTAAGAATGTCACTCAGGATCTGCTCTCTCATTGGCTACTCTGAAAAAAGGTGCGCTTCAAATGCTCACTCCGTGTCAACTTGGGTAAGCGGAGTTAGTAGGCCCCTTTGACACTCTGAATGCACTGACTGCACTCTTCAGGCCAAGTGCAGGCATGGAGGGAGAGACGAACACATCTAAAATGTTACGAATAAACGCATAATATAGCTATCGATATAAACGCTATTGTCTAATTTGATATCTCTTTTAAAAATAGACCGATATAAGTTAAATATCGGTATATCGCCCACGCTAATATCGATCAAATCAAATAAAATGAAAACCAGAAGCCGTTAGGAGTGGTGACACATTTCCCCCACGTAATGCCTCTATAAAACCACTTTCATCACACAGATCTAAGAGCCTGAAGAGCGTCTTACCTTGAGGGCACAGAAGATGCAGGAGTCCTCCATGCACTTGTGTGTCGTCAGCTGTCGAAAACTACGACGGAATATGTCCAGGTGCCACAGGACCTGAGCAAGGGACGGAATAAGCAGACTTCACTCAACGAGACATGCAGATACTCCTACAGCATATTGTACAGTACTAATGTCTACTGATGCCTTTCTGCTAGCCTTGTGAGACCATCCTGATCTCGCAAGCTTCAGTTTAATTTCACCGTGAGAATCTGTCTGGAAAGCCTCGGAATCATTTTGAATGTGTCCGAGTAGCAACTGAACTTTCCAATCAGCGCTGTGTTTATAGCTATACAGGCGTGGTTTCCCAATCAGCATCGTGTTTATAGCTATGCAGGCGTGGTTTAGGTGTGCCGACCATGGTGCCGACAGCGAAAACGACCAGATGGTTCATCCAATCAAGTATTTTATTTAAAAGCACAGCAAATCACAGTTTCAATGTACGGCTCCCCCAGATGGATGTGTGACAACAATTCCTCTGGCATGTCAGATTACCTTTCTACTGCCTCACCAAAAACATTGGATTTAACAATATTGGAGAGTAAAAACAAAGGTTTGCTAGGCGCCGATTTATGGCTTCAAAACATTGAAGTTTCACATCTGTTATCATGTAACAAGAATATTTTTTTGTGTCAGAGGCATGTGCAGGAATGTACGAAAAATAAAACAAAACCCACCTAAATAAATCCCATGCTCGGTTTTTTGGAACAAGAACAAAGGGTTTCCAGATTTGATCTATGGAACCCAAATCAACACCCCCGCCCTAATGAATCACAGGAGATCATATGATCACACCCACACAGGAAACAATTGGATGAAAGCCTCAATAATATTGATGTACCCTTAGAAAGGAACAGGATTGAATCAGTCCAAAATAAACCCCAATACTGGGAAAAACGACAGCTCAAACTGGATTTTAATCCACAATGATCCAAATACCCCCCACAGTTGGTGAAAAAGACAGTATCAAGAACAACATCCCTTACCCCCCCCCGCCCCCCGCCCCCCCGCCCCCCAAAAAATAATCAAGGTCAAAATTGTGACAGATTACCTTGGTAATCTATTGGTTATAAAAGATGCAAGCATAATAAATACCGGTAGTCTCAACATCAGCCTCATTATCTCAGTGAGAGCGGGACCTTTATGGTGTTGGGGGGAGGTCAAAGGAGATGCAATACTGCTCAGTGCCACCAGGGGGTGATGAATGTGGCGGTCAGAAAAAAGGACACTGATGCTGTGGAAAAGAGATGTTTGTTCCTGTGTGTGTGTGCGTGCGTGCGTGCGTGCGTGTATGTGTGTGTATGCGCATGTTAGAGAAACTCGCCAGCATGCATTAAATTGGGCCTACCTGGCTCCAACCCATTTACACCAGAACAACAATCAAATGACGTATCTGGCTGGGGCTCCGTTGTAATCACTACACCACAGCCCTAATACGCAAGGTCTAGCATCGGCATGCGATCTCATTATTTTACGCCATGCTGTTTCGGGCAGAATATGTGTGTTTTGTCTCCAGTTATACTATGAAGTCCCTTGGTTAAAAGGTATAGTCAGCTATTAGACAGCTAATTGTAGACTAATACACTTCTCTGGCTCCATAAGTAGGAACATAGTCAAAGTGGCATTACTGCATTGTAAGGACGTCTAACCCAATACCAATCACAGTTTTTGTTTAAAACACACACGCACACACATGCACACACACTCCTCCCACAAGCCATTGAGGTGGTTCCATATTAAATCACATCTAACTTCAGATCAGTGCATGCCTGTGGCCTGGCCCGCAGACCATTTATTTGGGGTGGTCTGGTGTCTGGACAAGGCTTCGGGACTAACGCGGTGGCCCTTCAGCTGGAACCACTCAGCCGTGACTGCTTGATGGGAAAACAGGGGCTTTGAGGCGGGTGGTGGAGCGGGATGGTGGGGTGGGTGGGGGGACGGTGGGGTGAATCGCAGAAGAATCATGTGGACTTTAAGAAATCCTGAATGGCAGTCCACACACACGCACGCACACACACACACACATATGCACACACACACACACACACACAGAGAGATAGGGAGACAGAGGGAGAAAGAGAGAGAGAGATAGGGAGGGAGGGAGAGAGAGAGAGACAGAGGGAGGGAGGGAGTGGGAGAGAGAGAGACAGGGGGAGAGAGAGAGAGAGAGAGAGAGAGTGAGAGCTGATGATGAGTGATGCAGAAGGCAGCCAGAGGGTTCTTAACAGGATCTGGCCACAAGCAGTCCGTCAGCAGTCTGTCAAAGCCAGACTGACTAGCCTAGGAAGAGTAACCCCCCTCCCCACCACACACACACACACACACACACACACACACACGTCTTTATCAAAGCACCTAAATTAAAAGCAACACACGATCCCTTACATGTTGTATAATATGAATGTGTCATATTAGTAGCTCCAGTTCAACCAGTGCAGCATAACCCGTCCACTTAGATTAGTAGATACGGGTCTGTCTGTTTGTGTAGCTGGGAAAATGGAGGTCAACCCTTTCAGGAAGGGTACGATTCAATAGGCAGCAACGTCAGTATTACACAAAAAGTTTAACAATATAGTACACACCCAGCACGTAATATATTTGTCATCACAATTATTCGCGTCTTCGCAGTATTCTAACGGAAGTTAAAGGTGAGAGAAGCGATTATAATAAAAAGTATCTTCTCGCTGCCTGATAGCTGTCTGTTCTGTGCACGCACCGAATAATAATCTGGTGTTAAGAAGCCCCCCCCGGCCCTGTATGGGAACACAAACAAAGTGGTGCAGACCGCACCACACAAAACACTTCCGCCGTTGGCAATGCGTGTCCGATGTGCGAGGCAGGTGCTTAGTCGTGTGTTTTCGATGTTTTGAGTTCAACAATCTTTCTCCGGCATTGCTGACTACACCTTTAAATGTTTCAGCATTACCAGCTAGAGCAATATCCCATGTCCTCTGGTCTAAATTGCCCTTGTAAGACATCAGAAACCGGAGACACGTGGAATTTCCTCTCCTGCAGAGCTGGTGGAAACCAGACATGCAGGAATTTCTCCATCAGTTTATTTATGAGAAGGTTCATAACCCCCTTCTAACCCCCCCCACCCCACCCCACCCCACAAGAGGTTACAGCGATAGGCAGGTAACAGGAGGCTGTTGGTCTGAATACCCCGACCTGTTTGGGAACTGCTGGACTGGGAGGTTGAGTTAAAAAGGCAAAGTCAGCGATTGTAAGCTAATACACGTTGTCAAGTTCAGCTAAATATCTCCTCGTCGGCGTCCGCTAGCTGCCCGCCCTGCGTGTGTGCTGATATAATAATCTGGTGTTTCTACACAGCCCTTGCTCTGTAAACGGGACAACAAACAAGTGGTGCAGACTGCACCACATAACAATGTACCAGCCGTGGCAATGTGCTTCCAAGGTTTGGAGGGAGAGGTGTCTTTGTTTTGATCGAGGTCAAATATCAACAAGCTTTCTGCACAAAGACCTTTGAGTAATGTTCTTATACGGAGTCTGTATACATACAGTGCAAGCGGCATCACAACGACCTTCACGCTGACCTTCACTGGAATACACAGTGTGGCTGCAGTCGGTGTTCCCAGTCTGTCTGCCGTATACACAGTGAAATAACAACAACACATGCCTGCAGTGCCATGAATCATTATTGAATTAAAGTATTTCATTAGTGGTACTCTCATAGTATCCATATGTTTGCGTGTGTGCGTGTGGGGGGGGGAAGTACTGCTTCTGACTGGTGGCTTGCTGTGTCAACGACAGCATTCGCTGAATGCTCCCAGAATGCAATAGCAGCAAGGCTACGTCGTACTGGGCACAGAGGAATGTCCTGTGTGGTGTGTGTGTGTGTGTGGTGTGCGTGACTGATGTCCCAGACCCCCTCCGCTTCACAGCCTCTAACCAGCATCCTCCTCCTACTCCCCAACCCAGGGAACCAGTCTCCCACCCAGGCAACCAGCCTCCCTCCACACACCCAGCCAGCCAGCCAGACAACCAGTCTCCCAGGCAACCAGTCTCCCACCCAGGCAACCAGTCTCCCTGCAACCCAGACAACCAGTCTCCCACCCAGGCAACCAGTCTCCCTGCAACCCAGACAACCAGTCTCCCAGCCAGTCAGCCAGAGTGTGGGTAGAGGGAGGCCCGTGTGGGGGCTCTGGCGGGGTCGATCATACAGCAGGCAAGCTAAGGCTCTCTCTCTCTCTCTCTCTCTCTCTCTCTCTCTCTCTCTCTCTCTCTCTCTCTGCCCCCCCAGGGAAGCGAAGGACAAGCAGCGGACAAGAGAAGGAGAGAGAAGAGGAGGAAGGACAGGCGAGCTTAAGAGGAGCACCAGGAGAAAGGAGTGGAGGCCAGACAAGATGAAAACATGAGGAAGGAGGACAAGGATGAATTAGAACAAGGGCAGATTCCTCTGCAGGTCCATGGTGCATTGTGTTTTATCATCATGTTAGTTAATCACCTGTTAGAGTCGGGCCTCGCTGACCTGCGATGGCCTGGGACGCCAGACAGAGTCCTTGAAGGGCCAAAGGTCCACCAGACAGAGTCCTTGAAGGGCCAAAGGTCCACCAGACAGAGCCCTTGAAGGGCCAAAGGTCCACCAGACAGAGCCCTTGAAGGGCCAAAGGTCCCCCAGACAGAGTCCTTGAAGGGCCAAAGGTCCACCAGACAGAGCCCTTGAAGGTCCAAAGGTCCCCCAGACAGAGCCCTTGAAGGTCCAAAGGTCCACCAGACAGAGCCCTTGAAGGTCCAAAGGTCCCCCAGACAGAGCCCTTAAAGGTCCAAAGGTCCACCAAACAGAGCCCTTAAAGGGCCAAAGGTCCACCAGACAGAGCCCTTGAAGGGCCAAATGTCCACCAGACAGAACCCTTAAAGGGCCAAAGGTCCCCCAGACAGAGCCCTTAAAGGTCCAAAGGTCCACCAGACAGAGCCCTTAAAGGGCCAAAGGTCCACCAGACAGAACCCTTAAAGGGCCAAAGGTCCCCCAGACAGAGCCCTTAAAGGTCCAAAGGTCCACCAAACAGAGCCCTTGAAGGGCCAAAGGTCCACTAGACAGAGCCGTTAAAGGGCCAAAGGTCCCCCAGACAGAACCCTTGAAGGGACAAAGGTCCCTTTATTGAGCTGGGTGAATCAGCACAGCACTGCAGTATTGTCCAGGCTACGCAGCGACAAGCAGCAAGCCGGTCAAGGCACATGTCTCCTGCGTCGCGTACGGCGGTTGTTGTTCTAATCAATGACCCCACCTTTAATTAGTAGCTTAATAAGGCGGTTGTTGTTTTAATCACTGACCCCACCTTTAATTAGCATCTTAATAAGGTGGTTGTTGTTTTAATCACTGACCCCACCTTTAATTAGTAGCTTAATAAGGTGGTTGTTGTATTAATCACTGATCCCACCTTTAATTAGTAGCTTAATAAGGTGGTTGTTGTATTAATCACTGATCCCACCTTTAATTAGTAGCTTAATAAGGTGGTTGTTGTATTAATCACTGATCCCACCTTTAATTAGTAGCTTAAGGTGGTTGTTACAAAAGAGCCAACTAGTGCGGAAACATTGTTATCGTGGTGACTTAGTCGGGACCGGGTTGGAGGAAACAGAACTCACAGGGAGATATAGACAAGATGCTCCAGCCCTGGGCAGACAAGGACAGAAAGGGCATCACGAGAACGCTTGCTAACTTGGAGCTCAAATAAAAACAACATCCCTCCGCAGCGCCGCACCACACATTGAAACACATTGTGTGTTTATTAGTGTGAGCGGTGTTCACCACTTTGTTTGCGTTCCTATGTACGGAGCCAGGGCTGTGTAGAAGTACCGGATTATTTTTTCAATACGCACAGAGAACGCCTTCACGCGGCACGGTTCAATGAAACCAATTGTATCAGTATGGCAGAAATGTTCCACACTACCATGACATAATTAGACGGATCAACCAATTACCAATAAAGGCAAAAACTGGCAAAGAAAGAAAATCAACCAATCAAAGTCGATCGGTGCACCCCCTATCTTAAAGGCAACGTAGAAGATCGGTAGTTCTGTGCGCCACAGACGCACAGCTCAGCTGGCTCAGCCTAACCTGTTCATTGGCACACAGGTTCACAGCTTCTTTTAAAACAGTTCCCCACCATTTTCTCTCTCTTGCAGAGTTCATTGCAGACCTCCCTCGCTCCTCCTCTATCTGTTGTGTTGTGGTGCTTGTCTTCTGTTTTCAGGTTGTGTTGTTTGCTTCTGTGTTTTCAGGTTGTGTTGCTTCTGTGTTTTCAGGTTGTGTTGTTTGCTTCTGTGTTTTCATGATGTGTTGCTTCTGTGTTTTCAAGTTGTGTTGTTTGCTTCTGTGTTTTCATGATGTGTTGCTTCTGTGTTTTCAAGTTGTGTTGTTTGCTTCTGTGTTTTCAGGTTGTGCTTCTGTCTTTTCAGTTTGTGTTGTTTGCTTCTGTGTTTTTAAGTTGTGTTGTTTGCTTCTGTGTTTTCAGGTTGCGTCGTTTGCTTCTGTGTTTTCAAGTTGTGTTGTTTGCTTCTGTGTTTTCAGGTTGTGTTGCTTCTGTGTTTTCAGGTTGTGTCGTTTGCTTCTGTGTTTTCAGGTTGCGTCGTTTGCTTCTGTGTTTTCAGTTTGTGTTGTGTTGCTTCTGTGTTTTCAGGTTGTGTTGCTTCTGTGTTTTTAAGTTGTGTTGTTTGCTTCTGTGTTTTCAGGTTGCGTCGTTTGCTTCTGTGTTTT
>JAODUH010044780.1:0-19237 GCA_027564835.1 Typhlichthys subterraneus
TGGCCGACTGGCAATGCCACCGTTACGAGGCCTCAAGACTCGCTCATCAAAGTCTCGCCTTTTCTCCGTCTTGGTACTACAGTGGTGGAACGAGCTTTCAGCAACAGTCAGAACTGCGGAAACACTACCCATCATCTTCTGTAAAAGACCCAAGACACTTCTCTTCACCATCCACCTTGGTACCTTGACAAGCGACCTCGCCACCTTTTAGCACACCTAATTAAGTCCTGCACTCACTTCTCATGCTCTTATCTCACTATTTATATATTAAAAAATATAGATAAAAAAAAAACATTGTATGAACTTTATTAACTAGGCCATTACCTATTGCACTTTAGTAGCTAGGCCATTACCTATTGCACTTTAGTTGCTAGGCCATTACATATTGCACTTTATATGTGTGATTAGTGGTAATAAGTATTACATTATGCTGCATTTGTTCTATTTAGAATATTGTTTGCTTATAATTGCTGGTATATGACCTGTCCAACTACTGACAAATGTACTACATGTAAGTCGCTTTGGATAAAAACGTCTGCCAAATGCCGTAAATGTAAATGGTAAGGATGCCCCCTGGGCGCCTCCCTAGGGAGGTGTTCTAGACACATCCAGCTGGGAGGAGACCTCGGGGAAGACCCAGGACTAGGTGGAGAGATTATATCTCCACCTAGCCTGGGAACTGCCTCGGGATCCCCCAGTCAGAGCTGGATAATGTGGCTCAGGAAAGAGATGTTTAGGGTACCCTGCTGGAGCTTTCTGCCCCTGCGACCCGACTACGGATAAACGGATGAGGATAGATGGATGGACAATATGCCTTACCTTACCTAAAGGTTTGATTTTCACCTTAGTTTCATTTTCCTGTTTACCAGTTGAACAGACATAGTTGCCTACTTATTCATGACTAATATATGTAATATAATAAATTATATGTTCCACCACAGTATTTCGATTTAGCCAACCGGGGGCACAATGAGTTGACTCTGACAGATCAGAGGTGAGTGGGACATTTATAAAAACAATTGGGACACACATTCCAAATCTGCTGCCACCTGTTAACGGGTTGAATGCCTGGTTGCTCATATCATGGGATTAGATTATTCTGCATTGGTTAGAATGAGTGTGCTTTCTGTCTGAATGATGGAATGATTGTTCTAGTTTTCATGAGCGTTGTCAAGTCTAAATATTGAATGGTTAGTGCATCATTCCTTTTTTGGCAATGCCCTCTCTTATTGTGTAGGCTCAAATTGTCCACATCTCAAGCCTCAAGATTCCCTTTAATGTAGTTTTTACATTTACAACATTTTAGTCTATGTAGCAACAAGTAAATATAATTCTTACGCATACATATTAATCATAATATATGTAGACGTTTACAGTATATATACACAGCCACATATTATTATTATTATTATTATTATTATTATTATTAATATGAACATACGTATGATGTTATGAGGCTCATATTGTTACACCAGTTACTCCTCACCTGTTACTTTCCAAGATACAAATCCCGGTAAACACATCACGATGATACTCACTGATTTCGGTTTCCTTATTGGAGATGAGGGCTTGGGCATGGTGTAAGTGTCTTCCAGGAGAGCTCTGTTGGTGTTGCCATTTCTGGGCACATCCTGTCCCTTGGTAAGACTCATCTTACACACACACATACACTTACTCCTTTGCTCACTCAGTATCTCGCGCTTGCCGATCGACTGTGACGGCTGTGTCCATGTTCGCCCACCTGTCTATTATAGGTCCAGCCCTGGTGCACTCAGGAGATATGAGCAACACGACTGGTGCAGAGCTGCACCAGGAAAATGCTTCAATAGGATGGGGGGGGGTTATTGAAATGATAAAGATGTGGGTGGGCTGGAGGGAGGGAGGGATGGAGGGCTAGAGAGATGGAGACAGCAAGACAGGCTCAGAGACAGGCGATGACACAGGCTTGTCCTTGCCGTTCCGCGGTAGCTCCCGTCGTCCGGCTGCCTGCTCTCTCGCTGCTCTTCTGTCTCTCACACGCTTTATCCTGCATCATATCCTGCTTAACCCTTCGTGTGTCTGCTTTCCCTGGGGCCTGTGTGTCATGCAGGGGACAAAAGATGCTGACCAACACCTGTAGGATATACTTTATTCATGTTTCATTTGTAAATTGCATGTAAAACACCTCAATGTTGCGATTATTTATGTTTTTTTAAGGTAACATCATATAAAGGCAATGAGTTCATTAAACTCCTGTGCGCACTGCCACAGCTTTTTAAAGATTCCTGCTTAGTGGTGTGGGAAATAGAGTTTCTTCCATAGGCCCTATGTGTCTAATGTTGTCTCTTATTGCCTGTACCCCTGCAGGATGTCGGTGAAGCAGCCCCAGTTGCCAGGCAACGGCTGAAGGCCCAGTATGGCTGGTAAGCCCCGATCTGAGATCTGATTGGCTGTAGTGGCTGCCCTGACTGTGTATAGTATTCAAAGTCTGGTATCAGTCATAAAGACTGGTAGGAACTGCAGGCAACCGAGATGAAAGATTATGTTTTGCTTTGAGGAGCGTTAATGATTTATTAGAACAGTGATGGGGTTTATCAAAACAATTATCATCTCGAAATGTGGCAACTGGCAGGAAGATAATAAGCAATGATCTGCACTGTGCCGAATGGATCGAGACACTTAGACCTCCATTAGGAAGGGTTGGGTAGGTTACATTTTAAATGTAATCCATTACAGTTACTAGTTACCAGACAACAATTAGGCTATAATAGTCATGTCATTTTTGTATAACCTACATTTTGTAACATAATCTGATTATTACTTTCCGTTATTTAATTTAGTTTTTATTACTTTACCCTAAAAATAACTTTTTTGAAACGCCACTTTAAACAATGTACTGTGTTGTCGCACCATATCTTTGCAATTTCTGAGCGCATTGCTCAAGGGGAAGATTAGGAATTAGGAATTATTTCCAATTAATGACTGACGTTAATGAAAGGTAATTAAGTCATTGAGGTAAATTTTTGCATTTTCTTATGCAAACATCCCTTTTAAATCTAAAAGAAGTCCAAGAAATAATCAAAACTTCCAGTGATCTGATTACGATATTTTAGCTGGTAATGTAATTAATTACTCTTACCTTTTTTTGTAATGTTACTTCCCAACCCTATAGTTAGGGTACATGTGGGATACAGCCAGCACCTTGCTACCCGTTTAATTTGACATGTTTATACACTATACATGGTTGTAGCAACAGTTTTAGTTAATTAATTGTATTATTTGTTATTATTACCTTAATTATACAATAAACAAAATATATTATAAAGCTAATAACTTGACAACATGCAGAAACCTCAGTCTCTCAGGTGTCACAAAAAAACGATACACACAGAACATGCTGCACTTAATGCGATTTTCAATCTTATCTGGGTAAACAATGGGATAATATGTCAATTTCTGACCATTCGCCTCCAGGCTCTCAGCGGTCTCAGAGGACCAGAGGGCTTTTACATCGATTTTCTGGTAGTAGGCTATAGCGTGTTATTTTGGTGCCTGAAATATGAGCTATTGAGGCTGAATGTGATCCATCTGTAATCCACTCAGTAGCCTATGTATACCAGCATACTGTACATTATAATTCCATGAAATATTAAATACGGCCTAGGCTTACTCAGTAGTGTGCATTAGTGTTGTGTGATATATATATATTAGAACAAATGCATTTAAAATACAAGATGTGATTAAATGTTGTATGCTGTATGCTGTAAGCCTGGTAGTAGTTTGGTTGAACCAGTAGGCCGATGTGTTTTTGCCTTCCACGGCCACTGGAGAGCAGTAGATAACAGTAGCTTTCACTCCTAGTGGCACATCCATTCATAGCTCATTGCTAGGGGAATTTTTAACAAAGAGGATGTGAGAACTGAGGAGGTTCTCATGAGAACTGCTGTTGGAAAAACTTGAAATGCTGTAACTTTGCAGCTGAAGCATGTATACACTGTGTAAAACCATTCATATTACTGAATCTGGCATCTTATGAGTGGTATTAAAGTGTGACATAAAATATTGTGACATAAAATATCATGCTGTATATTTAGTAAAGCTATTTATTTAGGAGGAGACATGCATTTAATTTGATTTCAGGTTCTAATCTAGGCTAAAATATCCAGTTGTATTGTCAACAAAAAAACCTCTTATCCATCCGTTCTTATCTAACGTCTTTTCTCATAGACACAGGATAGGCCTAATCTGCATTTGCCTTTGTCTGTTTTTCGAGCCTCCAGCAGTGAAGGGGTTAACAGGACACGGAGACAGTTGGGCCGCACCCACCGAGCTCATTTGAATAATGCCGGCATTTGGCGCCAGGCTTGGAGCCAGCCTTTCTTTATGGCGGCCGTTGCTCCTCCCCTACACACCCTGCAGTGGCGGGAAATGCTGAGGGAGGGAGAGAGAGAGAGAGAGAGAGAGAGAGAGAGAAGGAGAGAATGAGAGAGGGAGAGAGGGAGAAAGAGAGACGCTGCACTACTAGCACTAATAAGTAATACAATATCATATATAGTCATCATGTGTGAAATGCAGGTTGTAGCCTGAAAAAGGGAACAACAAAGATACCCTTAGGCCCGCCCACCATCTCTGTTTTGGCGGGAGATTTATGGAGAGATAAAGCTCTCTCGCTGGTGGGTGGGTGGCGAGACAAAAGCAGGCATGAGTGGAGTGGTTGCAGAACAAAGAGGGTTGCAACCCCCCACATCCCCCAACCCCCAGCCTTGGGGGTAGAAGCAAGGCAGATGACTATTACGAACTCAATCAGTCCTTCAAAGGCACTAGTCAGGCTTGCCTGCCCCACCGGCCTCTTTGTTCAATGTGGAATTTGTCTGGCTGTTGGCGTGAAGTGAAACCCACCATCACACACACACATTACTTCTTGTGCTACACACTAAAAGTGACACTTCCCCTTTGTTTCCTGTTCTATTTAAAGAGAACAGCTTGAAGCTAAAGGACCAATATGAAGATCACCTTCTCAAATTACATAGCAGGCCGTATCCACACCAATTTACTTTTGTTGGACATCGGAGAGGTGCCATTTGAGGCTTGGACTAGCACCAGATCAGCATAGCAACGGTGACAGGAGTGAACAGCGGTTCTCTCCTCACTTCCTGCCTCCAGTGGGCCCAATACAAAAACAGGAAGTCTGTGCTGCCTACATGCCTCCTAGGCCTCTTTTACACAAACACACGGGGAAGGGGAAAGAGGAGCATTGATTATTACATAAGTGCGTAACTGGTCACTCATTTCCCTGACAACAGCATTCAACTATGGTGTGTGACAGTGCTGCTCACAAATAAGGCTGGACAAAGAGAAGCTATAGTCAGAGCACATAGGCAACACGTTCACCATCTGATAACACGATCCGGGCGGGCTTGTGTGCTTAAGGGTGTCTTTGTGTGTGTGTGTGTGTGTGCACGCACACGTCGAAGAGGAAGCACGCGTATCGATGTGCACATTCAAATTCCATGCGCACGGAAATGTGTAGGTAATTTATCAATGAACTGCCCTCTAGTGAGTGTGTGTGTGTTGGGGGCAGGGTAGAGGTCCTTGTATGGGTTCCAGGAGGAGACAAAGCACAGTAGCTTAAAGTTGTGATCTGCTTGCTCGGGGGGGTGCGCAGGCACCGGGGGTTAAAGGGGATGGGGGAGGGGTTAATGCCCCTCTGAGTAGCTTGGGGGTTTCTGTTGGTGGGAGAGCAGCGTGGGGGTGGGGGAGTCGTCAATGGTACCACATTCAATAGATGCAGCCAGTGTCCCAACTTCAACTGAAGCAAGACTACAGAGAGCAGGCCAAACAATGGAACATCTGCTGGCCGAGAAGGCATGGAGTGCACAGGGGGTGGCAGTTGCTCTATATGGCCTGCCAAGTGTTGCTTTGCAGCCACTTAAACCTCCAACAGTAGCAACAGACATGGCTTCATACATACATACATACTGTACATACAGACAGACATACATACAGACAGACATACATACATACATACATACAGACAGACATACATGCAGACAGACAGATAGACAGACATACATATACAGAAGCATTCATTTGCTCCAGTGAATGTTAGTGTTCACACCAACCATCCCGTACTCGCCCACTTTGTGGGTGCGTGTATTGGGTTGCCAGGGTGAAGGTAGACCAGCTGTCGGTGTACGGACCCTCTTACCCTTCTTTCCTAGCCCCGCTGTGCCATATTGCATTAGTATGTTTGTTTCTTAAGACCCTTCTTACACCATAAACAGCAAGAGCTTCACTATACGAACATCAACCAATAACATTCAATTACGGACATTTGCTGTATATTACTCTTTTGCAGTCCAGATCATAGATCATTATAGCCACTAGCAGCTACATGTTTCATAGGTTCAATTTAATCAGAGCCACTGCTGTGTCTGGGCCCAGATGGCTGCAGTGTTTACACTAATGGGATTAGGATTACCTCATACATAAGCATACAGTCACAACAAACCATGGACCAAATATACTGTCTGCCTCTGTGTAACAAGGATTAGATCACTAACTATCTAGAGGTGTATAACAAAGGTGTTGTGAAATGCCTTGAAACAGCAACTCGACATTTAACAACATCAATATCCTCCTTAATGTGTTCAGACGTTCAAGTCAATATGGTGACTGGGAGCTTTTAATTACGTCGCCTCCTGAATAAAAATTTGGTGGATTGGCAGCACTTAAAAGCACAAAACAAGAGTTTCACCTGAGCCATCCAGCACATTATGCATATGGAATATGACCTGAGCCATCTAGCACATATGTACAGGGATACTTGCCTATGCAGCGTGTACCAGTTGAATCATCACACAGTATGTAACACTGGCTTCAGCATGGGAGGGAGAGTTTGGGAGCCTGACCTACATTAGCATCTGACCGAGATAAGTAGCTGAGGGGCAAGAAACAGGCTGCGGACCAGTATTGGAAGACAGGGATGTAAACTGGAGAGAAGAATTAGCCAAAACAGCAAGACACATGTCTTGTGTGTGTGTGTGTGTGTGTGTGTGTGTGTGTGTGTGTGTGTGTGTGTGTGTGTGTGTGTGTGTGTGTGTGTGTGTAGCATGGCGTGGAATCATCATGATCAGATGGACAGTAGCTACCAGGACCTTAGCTGAGTTTCAGTGACACAACCAGGCTGGAATGTGGGTCAGCTGGCAGGAAGATAAAAGACAGTTTCCGCAAATGTGCGTGTGTGTGTGTGTGCGTGCGTGCGTATGTGTGTACGTGTTTGTCTTAGAAAGTGAGAGAGAATTTGTTTACAATTCCAGTTAGTTATTGCATGCAATATGTGAGCACATATTCATTGAAGGAAATGTCATTGTGAATTTAGCAGCAGTGTGTGTGTGTGTGCGTGTGTGTGTGCGTGTGCGTGCGTGTGTGTGTGCGTGTGTGAATAGTAGTAGTAGTAGTACCTGTAGTAGTAGTAGTAGGGGGATGTATTGTGTGTGTGTTCATGTGTTTGCAGCTTGTATCCTCCCTTGGTTCCTTGACCCCCAACCAGAGGAATAAGGGGAAGGGTGTATTTTGAAAAACATTGAGTAATAATGAGGATGAGCTCCTCTGTTTGCCGTCTCCTGTATTAAAAATAAATGTACTGTAAACAAATTATATAATCCTATATTCCATACAACAAATCATATGAAAAAACACCCAAGTAAAAGTTAAATGTTTAATAAATATGTATAAAAAGGGCCATATACGAAAACAAACACCATATGCTCATGTATAAAGTTTACAAATTGTGCATTTTACAACATAGAAATTATTTCTAGACAGGTGCCAAATCATTCTCTTCCTGCTTGCTGAAATATGCCTGCTCTGTTCCGTCCTATTTAAACGATTTCATAGTTGCTCGTGGTATATTCCACTCCACGTCAAACACACATAGGTCAGAGATATGCTATACAGTTCCACCATGCGCGGGCGTGTTCGTGCTTGGTTTCCTCCTGTTGCTCCCTATGTAAACATGCACTGCATAGGCGGCATACAAACCAGGCCAGTCAGAGCGCAACAAGTCAACATGGCGGAAACATTGCTCAACGTCTATGCTTCAGAGAAAAAAAGTGCATAGGTAAGACATTTCTCGCACTGACGCCAAAGGGATAGTCCAGTTGCGAAAGTTTATGCACTCTTCCTTGAAAAATAGGGATGCACTCGATGTTTTCATTGCTCAATTATGAGGCTGCAGTGCGCTGCAGTTCAGATGTGTTGCAACCTTTTACCAGAGTTGTCCTTAAAGCGTGGCGTGTTCCTCGTCAGTGATTCACATTCACTGTATGCATTTTGAAAGAGTACAACGCCACCACACACTAATCTGTCGAGGGTTTGGGTAGACATTGCTCTAAACTGGAATAGCCTTACTGACCTTTTGACAAGAGACGGTGCACACAAGCCACATTCTGGCAGGGAACTGTAATATAATGTCTGTGACGAGCTACACAGCTTTTACACAAATCAGCTGTTGTAGACCTTCAGTAATGATGTTGACAAAGCATTGGCAATGATGTATGTTGTATCACACAATGACCAATAACCAATAAAGCACATGCTTTCTCAATCACTGAGAATAAATATGAATCCCTGTCAATGAAGAAACACCGGGACAGAGGCGCTTATTGAAGCTCAAAAGGCCTGCGCTGTATCAATGCACCAAACAAATGTAAAATACTATTTTGATCAGCAGACAATGGTCACCCATACACCGATCGTGTGTGTGTGTGTGTGTGTGTGTGTGTGTGTGTGTTTGTGGTGTGCGCGTGAGCACTCGTGTGCACGCGAGTGTGTGTGTGTGTGTGTATATAGTCTGTGTGTGCGTGTGTGTGTGTGTGTGAGAGAGAGAAAGTAATCACACATGCATGCAAGCAGTTGCTCTGTGTAGGAGTGTCATGAGCCTGAGAGCAGAAAATCTGGTCGGGCCAGTTTAACCGTCAAGGGCCTCTCACAAAACAGAGCACCTCATAAGAACAAAGGGATCCTGTTTCCTCATCACTTCCATGAGGAAAAGGTCCCTATTCTCAAAGAAACGGGGAACGCCATAGGGTACATTTAACTATTAGGTCCCGGAGCATTGCATATAAATATTCAGTTGTCTATCAAACATACTGTGGTCTAGATATCTGATATAGGTGGTGGATGCAGCAATGGCGGGAACTCCCATACTAACCAGCAACAATAACAAATCCCTTTATCTGTGTGGCACATTAGGCATTAATAATCAGTTAACCTGATTGTTGGTAAGTCTGAATTCAGTAGTTAATGTTACAGGAAATACTGAGCAGGTTGTTCCTAACTGATTGAAGACATAATAATCAGATTTCTGCGCCCTCATGTCCTGATATAGTGTAGAAACAACATCACAACATCACCTGCAGCTTATAGCAGATGGCTTGCTTTCTGTCTCAAGAGCTAAAACATTTTCTCTTACCAACACTTTAACATACTGTGATTTATTGTCAGTGTCATGTGTGCATATGTATCTAATATTGTTGTTTGTAGTTGACCATTTAGTTTGTAGTTGAGTATTTAGCTTAACTGAGCCTCTTGGGACCAAAAGCAAATTATTTTGTAAGGGAATTACACTGCTGTGCTATAAAATTGTGCCCTTAGGGCTAAAGTGGGCCTCACACAACAGGGAACGTATGAAGAAACACCAGTAATCCTAGAAATAACAAAGGCAAGTGATTGTGTGATATGGTTGCGGTTCAGGGTGTGTCTGGCAAGTCTATCAGGCTTTGCCTGATGATGAAACGGTAGTTGGATACTGTATGAATGGCTAGACTAGAAGACCAACTTTGCAACAATGACATGAACCGAAAAGCAATCGTAAATGTGTTAAATGTAAAGGTAGTATAAAGCTCCAATCTGCAATTTTGGTTTCATTGTGTTTTTTAAAATACATAATAACAACTTGTGTATGGCCTGCCATCAAACAATTGTATAAAATGAAAACTACAATAGAAACTACAACAATGGCTGCAATGCATTCCGGTGGGTGTCTGGGGTATATGGGGTACCATCTTCCAGGAATGTGTCCTGGAACATGGTTAATCTGTCAGTCTGCATTGTATTGATTGTATTACCTCAAGGTACGTACTAAATAGCAATTTTAACTAAAAAACTGATTGCTGTACTTTCCAGGGAGGTTGATGGCCTTAGCCTATCCAACATCTTAAAACCATAATTAAAACGCAGATACAATGTGAAGGTATAAGCTGTAATTATAGAAATATTATTTAATTATTACCCCCCCCCCAATCACCATAAAAGCATGCTGTGACATCATATGGGGGAAGGGCAGGGGGTCCCATTCCAATAGTTTGGAAATATAGTGAACCTATAGCTCAAAGTAGCAGTTCACACAACCGTTCTCAACCCAGGAGAGCATTCTAAAGATACCGTGTGTGATGTATGTCAGAGTAACCTATTTCAGAGCACATCAGGTGCCCAGCACACAGCGCACACACACTACAGATGGGAGGATACTTGTATCACACACTTCAAGGGCAAGTTTCAAGGACACGCTCATTCAACGCAGTAGACCTACTGTTAAGTGTACAGGATGTTCGCTGCTTTGCATTTTGATGGTAGTCTCAGGAGGCATATAGTGTGATGAGCTGTCATTTGCCTTTTAAATCTTACTCTGGTCCTCACATGTGATGTGAGGGGGTTTCCTGAGGTTGCCATAGAATCAGATTTTGGAAAATATAGTTTGTGAAAAGCACAAATTAGAAATGTCTGAAACAGTTGACTCTTTGAACTTCAGAAATGATTGAACTGAATACTTCAGGAATATATTAAGTAAGGCCTCATGTGTTGTTGTTGAACAACTCATGAAAAAACAAGAAACAATTGTGTATGCAAATAGAATATCCACGTTTAATGTGAGCATGCATCAAAATCAAACCAGAAAACAAAACTAACAATTTTAAAAAACTAATTGAGGAAAAAAAAAAAAAAAAAAAAAGATATAAAAGAAACATCACAAAGTGACTTGTGAATATAAAGTACAACAGTGCTACTTTATTTTGGCCAATTTTTATATATTTTTTTTAAACAAAATAGAGGCTCTGTAATGCCTGATGGCATGTTATTTCGAGACAAGTTTTGACTTTGTCTCTTTCAGGAGTGATAAGCTATTATTTACAGAACAATTTATACACCAGAACAGTCAGCCATGGAACAAAAAACAGGCACTGACACACTCATTCCTGTGCACAACAAGGCATTTACGCTTTGCTCTAATGCTAGTATGCAATGAAAAAATACCGAAACATTTATGATAAAGGTTGCGGCACATTCACAATTACTAACACAGAAGTAAAAAAACAAAACAAAAACAAAATAAAGAAGAAAATAAACATAACTCAAGCTTCCAGCCATCCCCAGACTCGGTTCATAGGCCAGCAAAGAGTCAACCCATAGGTAAGCCCATAGCAATATGAATGAGGCATTTATCCAAACATCGTTTTGTTTTTGTTACGTGAGGCATGTCGTCAGACAGAGTCCTTTGCCAAGTCCTTGTCTGTGAATGAAGGCAGTCAACTGAACCACTCGTTTGCAGTCTCAAGAGCGCTTCAGCTCAGCCAGCTTGCGCAGAAGCTTCTGCTGGCGCACTTTCAAGCGTTTCTTCTCCTGCGACTGCTGCTTCTCCCGGGTGTGCAGCTGAAGGAGGTACCCTGTTGCCTGGGTCAGGATGGCTACCTTTGGGGTCTTGGTCGACTCCACCAGACCGGGGATCTGGTCTCGCAGGGCCATGAAACGGGACCGCAGGTCATTCCTCCTCTTCCTCTCCAGGAAATTGTGGTTCCGCCTGCGGTCAGTGTCCTCCGCGTCCGAGCTCTGTGGGCTGTCCGAGGACGAAGACGAGTGAGAAGCACAGGTGGAGGGGGACGGCCGCTGATCAGACTCCACGCAGGTACGTTTCCTCTGAGGTGCTTCCTCCTCCTCCTCCTCCTCCTCATCGTCGTCATCGTCGTCATCATCCTCATCATCCTCATCATCCTCCAGCTCTGGCTCGCTGTCCGGGGAGCGTGCGGCATAGTTGTGCTGCTGCCGGTGGATGGACAAGTGGAAGCGCTTGGGGCAGGGGTCGGCGCGAACCGTGACCCTCACCGGCTTTCCAACATCTGCCAAGTGGCCACGATTCTGCTTGCTCTCCACGGTAACCACGTCGATTTCCTCCTCTTCATCCTCACCTTCGTCATCTATAATAATACGGGGTGGGGGAAATAGTACACGTAGCAATTAGTAATAATCGGATTCTCGTGTCAACAAAGATTGAAAATAAGAAGTGTGTTGCACAAGTCAAAGATGAAATTAACATTCCTCTTTGGATGAGGTGTTAACAGAGGGCTCAATGTCAATGTTTCAGGCCTTTGTCTTGAATAGGACCAGAGTCATCAACAATTCAAATCAGTGATCTCAAAGGGCAGGGGTTATGCTACTCTAGGTTGCATTGGCTAATCTGAATTTCTCTCACGGTGCGACGCCCTCATAAATCATCCCATAACCCCGCCCCTCTTCCGCACTCTAGATTCTAAAGAAATAGATGCTAGCTCACAAACCAATAGGGGGAGGGGGGGTTACTTGACAGTATATACATATCAAGCATGTTCTGTCGTATATTGTAAAAGTAATTGTTTTTTACACTATACTAAGTAATACGCAACAAACGGCTGCTCTCCACATTACGCATAGTTAGGGACAATAAAACAGTTTAATGCATAACCAGTTCCTTACCGGAAGAATCGGAGCGTGACTCTGAGCCCGACGACGGGGGCTTCCTGCAGGTGTGCAGCATTGGGATGGTGAACACAGCAGCGGGGTCAACACAGTCTGTTGCCAGCGTGCTGGCCATTGACGCGTCAGGTGCGGCGCACTGCGCTTTGCTCGTCCTCACTGAGATCTGGGGCACTGATGGTAAACGAGCCTGACCGGCAGACAGGCGGTTCTCCAGTTGCTTGCTGGCGGAGAAGCTACTCCACATACAGTCCTGGATTATGATGGAACTAAGGTTTCCAAATAACGCCTCTGTGCTGGGTATGAACTGCCCGTCAAAGTCCTCGTCCTGGCCTAGGATCTTGGACAGCCAGCTAGGTTTGTCCAGCAGAACAGTGTCTGTAAGTGTCCGGGCAGGAGACATTGGAGGGGTGGGAAGCAACTCGAACTTTTTCCATATATCCTCGCTTGGAGCAGTTGACTTGTAGAAATCCTCCTCCGCGTCAAAGACATCGAAAAAATAAGGCTGGAAGCAATCCAGCTCCATTTTTAGTTTTCAAATACGCTTATTCCAAAGTTGAGTTGAGTAGCAGCCCCCAAATCACACCAACGGTCCCATATGAGGGTCCTCTTAGAACCTGGGGGAACAGTAAATTACTTTGAAAATGTGCACTGCTGTTTGGAAAGCAGTCCGTCACTTTATAGCATAAGTATGATCACATTTCAAAGATGCATCTTATGCGCTATTATGATATCAGATTCCTCTTATAGCCTCCCTTCCACAAATGGGACTGCATAAATAATAAATGATCACATCTTGCGGATGCTCGCTTTGCAGCGAGGAACCCAAACTGTGGTGAGGGCATACACGCTATTCTTGTAATCTATCTGATTGTACAGCCTATAGCCTACTTTCAATATTCTGTCTTCTGGAGTCAAATTATTGAAGTGATAGTGCGCGTATGACTGTCTACCACAAAGTCGTAGCCTATCTCTAATAGGCTAATACTTTTTAGGCTACAGCTTGAATTGTACGCTTTGTTCAAATGCTTTCAGAAAAGTAGACAGCTGACGCCGGTTAGAGAAAAAGTGGGCTGCTTCACATTCTACAATGGGGCACGGCTTTAAATATGATAGACTAACAGCTAGGCTATTTTCTCCTGTAAAACTTCCGTACGGTGCAATTTGTAAGGAAGTTGAATAGAATAAGACTGCTCACCGGTTTGGGACACAAATCACAATGCGCAGAATGGAAAATTCCTCAATGAGACCAAACTTGTAGTAAGAGAATGGATAAGCAGTCCGAGTTGACGAATATAGGCGTCACTTGAAATATCTCGACGCAGTTCACTTTTTGAATGACTCAAAAGCGTTACTAAAAAAAAAAAATCAAACAGGCGTTTACTACGCCCCGCAAGGTCCTATTAGAAAACCACAGCGTGTTTTTTCGCGCCAGTATGATAACCGTAAGAGTATAAAGTGTTGGGAGGAGTCTCAGAAATATCTGCAGCGGTAGATCCGGGTAAGCCCCTCATTTGTATAAGAGGCGTGGAAGCTGCTCGGCGACGCCTAGTCTCAAAAGCCATTTATGGTCATAATAAAAGAACATGTAAATAAAAACAGAAACATTAATTGAAAAGAGGAAAAAAACAATAATAAATGGGATGTGCGTTTATTAACAATGTCAGGTTCCCTTGATTAGTATACATTCCATCCAAGTAAATTATAATGAATGCATGGTGAAAAGTAAATTGCCTATTTCATGAAAAACATCAAAATTATAGCCTACCCACAAAGGTGGTGTTTGAGACATTTTTGATCCAGTTTTTAATGCAGATTTTGCTAATTTAAATCCCATTATAGGCTATATTTGAGTTGGGATATATATTAGGGATAAACATATTTAGTCATTAAGAGTAAAATGTCATGGGTGCAACTGACAATATAAATGCCATTGTAATATAGCAGATCATTTAGTATTATATAGATCCAAACCATATCGAACCAGACAATGTGTAGACAGTTATTCTTATATATTATATTTTTGCTGCAGTCAGAAGAGATACAATGACCATGAGTGGGAGATGGTCATCACAAAGTCCCCCTTCTCCCTACCATTGAAGCATATTGATCAGATCTGGCTGTAGCTTGCCCATTCCCTCCTTAATTAATTAAATGTCTCAATGGGGCTGACCACCGCCAGACCTGAAAATGTCCTTGACAGATTAGTGGTGGACATCTGTTTTCAAAGCTGGGCCTTAGGTCAGGCATGCTTGTGGAAAGCCTAATAGTGAGCCCAATAACTGTATTGTGGCATGGCAGCAGCAACCCTGATTCAAAGGACTCAGTTAAGCTGTTTACTATAGGGAAGAGTTCATTATATGAATCAGTGTTTGCTATAGTAAGTGTTAAATAGATAAAGTATGTGAATTTCATAAGTATGTACAAATGTACTGTGTATGTAGACTATGCAGTACATTTGTACATATTTATTAGTTATAAGTATTGCCTAGAGGCAATACTTGCCCTCAGCAGTGGGGGGGGGGGGTATACAGGGTGTATACAAGGTGTCTGCTGTGTTAACATACACCTCATGCCCACTGCAGATGCAACGAAAGCCTTGAGCGCCATACATTTTAGACAAGGGTCCTGCTCCTTCTCTCTCGATCATTTTCCTTCCTAAAGGAATGAGAACTCAGAATCTTTTCTTTGGTGGCATTGTTGTGCATAACAATGCTTAACACTATCAATAGCCACCTCCCTGCCAGGCATATTGAGATTCACTCTGAGCACCCGCCATTGTGTGTCATTAGGTTTGCATATGTGTGTGACGGAGCAATACATCGGTGGGCGAAGGTGTTATGAGAAAGGGTACTCATGCGCTGCACATTAACACCCATTGAGGGAACACTATACACCGAACGCACTAGAGGAATGTGGAGGTTTTAGGAGCATCTTGTCACAAGGGGTCACCTCGTTCCTTCTTCCACATGACCTGTGTGACACCAGAGGACCCCCTCAACCCTAAATGTTTGACCTGCTCCTCCCTACAGAAACAAAAAGCTAAAAACCAACTAAAAACAAAAACAAAACAACCTGAGCCCCAGTCTGCTTAGAGGTATAGCCATGCGGTTGAGACTGATGGAATAGCGTTATTGTCTCCAGGGATGGTTAACACTGTAAAGCTTTCACACGCCTACATGTCTTTGTCAGGTGATGATAATCAGAGGGTGTGAAATTTTCTTCTATGACCATCTTTGGCATGTTAATACTCTAGCTTGCTTTGTTTAATGGTTTGTGACTGTTTAAAACATGCTATCAATTTGAAAAGGTAATAATATGCGCCACACATGTACTGGCCTCTGCAGTCTTTTGTTAATAATTAAATAAATGTAATATTTATGCTGAAAATATTACCTCATGTATCTTAGGTAATCCTGTTATTCGTGTTAAAATAACGCTTTTTTTATCATTTGGTGATTAACTGCCATACTTGACGGGCCTGAATAATTTCCAAGACAAAGCTTAAAACATGCAAATCAAGCAATACCTGCTCAAGTTGTGAACGTGTTTTTACCATGACAAAGAAATAGCATGTCACGTCACAGTTCAATGGGTGCATCTTGCTGTTTTGATGCACCGATACTTAGGACCTATAGCACCACCTGGTGTCTGCTGTGTGCTATGCTATAAACTATAGTTCATTGCCTAAAAAATATTCTGTTGATACACAAAGAACATTCTTAGCAGAACCTTCTCTTATAGGCTAATACAGTAGGCTTTACAGGCAAGTAGACTTACAACATATTGCGCTCAGTAGACCGAATGGATGTTCGGTCCATTTAATGACCCGTTTAAACGAAATAAGTTGTTCGTAAGATTGCTGCAGTTTGTGTGTGTGTGTGTGTGTGTGTGCGTGTGGTTTTATAAATCTGGCTTTCCTTTACCGACCCTATTCAGTTTAGGGACTAATTTAGTTCAGTTCATAAAGTTAATCAAACGTAGCAAAGGTTCACTCAACTGAATGCGCCTTTACCTTTGGTGTCGTCACGTCACGTGAATAACGTCAACAGGCTATGGGTTCACTTGCGCATTGGTTTCAAATGTTTGGAAATATCTGTCTACATGTTAGCCATATAAATAAAATTAGCTCATTTACTTATATACATAATAAATAATATAGTTAAATAGTATTATAGTATACTTCGATTACAATGGTCTCAATTTTGGATTTGCGATACATTTTCTGATTCAAAATTAGCAAAATTATATTTTCACCAACAAAGATGCGCAAAAACTCTCCATGTTTAGCAACATTTTCTTTGGGAGATTGATACACTAATGGATTCATTAAAATTTAAAGAAGAAAAAACTGAATAGCATATAAACCGCTACACTACTTTTTTTAAGATTACCTCGGACGACTGAATGTTATTTTTATATAGCTGCTATTTTCTTAATGTATTCTACTTTAATTGAATTTATTTTAATTGACCTTTATTCATTTACAATGTATATTTTTGTAAATATAAATTGTTTATCTCACTGCAATGTCATTCCAAAAAAAAAAAAAAAAAGGTTATGGGTTGACTTTATTATATTTAAGCCCAGGAGATGGCGGCACCACGAAAATAAAACATGATGTGGGCTATCCTCACGCTTCATGTGTGGGCCTATAACTAATGACATGACGTGTTTTATATAAATGTAGAGATTGAAATGCAGAGGATGATTCGTGATTAATGATTATTAAATTACAGGACTGTGTGCGACGCTAGAGTTGTGTTTCACATTTTTACCAAATACAATCCGTGCCTCTGACAGAGGCATGGAGAGTCATGGTAGCAGAGACAAACAACAATAACCATGACCAAGTTTTTGCAGATATAAAAATATTTGTGAAATATTATTATGGATTATGGCTTATTGTAAAATAAATTATATATATATATATAGTATACTATATTATCTAAAGTTTCGAAACAAAAAGCGAAAGTAAATCAACGGAAAAGACTATTCGAGCAACATTGAGAAGTGACACGAGTTATTGCGACGTTAAAGCTTTGACGCAGGAGATATCGGTTAGGTAGCATATATTAGCCAGAGAGCATATATTAGCCAGAGAGAGCACCAGCCTGTCACATACTGAATAGCCTATATTATAGCCTACATTAAACAGGCAATGGCCAAAGGAGAAGGTGCACCAGGTTTATTACCAGTGAACCATATATGCCTAAATAAAGATGGGATTACTATAGATAAGGTAAATAAAAAAATGCTTATATTTGTAGTAAAAACGAAATGCTCTTAATTAATTTGACTACAATGGACCGCTGCCAAAGTGTGCAGTCTTAAACAACTCACATTCAACCGCACAATGGGCGTTTTCTTGTAGCAGTCAGAGCGTACGGACAGGTGATTCAGACACACTGATATGAACTTTTTCCGTATCTCTCCGACCATGGGCGGGGAATTTCTCCGAAGCAAATTGCAGTATATATTGTAGCCAGCACGTGTTAGTTTGAAATCATTCATTGTTTTATATTCTATTGCTATAAATCGCAAATCGCCGTGCTTTACGTATTGCCTTGGATTAGATTGTTCGTTGTTCTCAACTGCATTAATTAGTCTGACTAGTGTGGATAGTCTACAATTGTGCCTGCTATAAGGCCTATATGCTGCATGGTTTGTCTGTTCTGTATCCGAGTTGGATTTTAATACGTTGACTTTACCATTACCATGTTTTGATATCACCTATTCAAATAGGAGGCTATAATATAAAGGCTTGCGCTCCCATGTGCGTGTTGATTTTGGACTACATGCCAAGATGCATTGCAGTCAATGTTTTGGACCGTGAGTGGGGAAAATTAAGTGTATTAACACAAGAAACAGATACATAAACTGCATTGTAAAACTTTTGAGATTAAGATACTGTAATTTTACACAGCAAAGCGAGAAGGTTTAACCCCTCCTCCTATGAATTGAAATGCGAGAAGGTTTAACTCCTCCTTCTATGAATTTAATAAATGCACAACCCTCGATAAGCCTAAATTTAAGTGCTGGCAACAGCAGGGATTTACAGTTTGTGGTTACACAAGATGGCAGGAGGGATATTTGCCTGTGAAGAACATGCCATAACTCTAACTTCTTTAACCTGATCAATGTGACTGCAATGTGGATTACCCCTTCCAAATTCATATGAGCAAGTAGTTATAGTAAATACATTATCAAATGTATATGTCTTCTTTGACTAGGGGTGCACGATATTGATAAAATTGATGCGATATTGATCAGAAAAATTCCAATATCGATATTCTTTTTGACATGTTTTAAACATAAGTCTAAACACAAAGGTTTTAGGAAAATGCATCAAAATATATTCATAACATATCAAAACAATACATATTCAACACATTGTCATATTGGACTTGTACATCAACAGTAATTCCAAGCTAAGGAGGCATTCTTTTTGACCACTGATGTTTGCTCT
>JAODUH010044780.1:19337-45018 GCA_027564835.1 Typhlichthys subterraneus
CTCTATTATGCCATTAGCTTGCTCAGCCACACATCTTACTATTCTGCCTAAATCAAACACAACTAAGCCAAACAGCCAACGGACGAATCTCTCCACGAAATAAACTGAATATTACACTTCCTGCAACATTTTCGATACGATACGTGGTATTGCGATAGCGACACTGAGTCAATATATGGTGCATGGTACATTCTTTCCACGATTCTCCGTGTTCTGTGTTTTGTGGTTGACCCTCCAGAGGAGGCAGCAAAGAAGCCATTTGTCTGTGTGCAGTAAACTGTGCTTTGCCGTCGGTGGAGCGCCCTACCAGATCACTGGAAGTGCCCTGGGATTCTTCCTCCAGATCTACCTGCTGGACGTGGCCCAGGTACATCACAGTAGCTTCACAGAGGGAAGGAGAAATGCATTTGCTATATTGGAGTTATTCTCAATAACTTTAAATATACAGTAACATACACAGACAAGAGATTTCACTCTAAACTATTACTTTTACTTGAAGTTACACTGATCACGTTAAATTAAAGGACCATTTGATCAGTCAGTTATCCATTTAAAGGTTTCCTTTGTCGGTCAATTAGTGTATATATGATACTTTCATGTAATTATCCTTTATCCGATGCAGACCAGAGCCATTGGTGTCATGACCTCACAGTGAAAGGTGCCGTGGTGTATGGTCACAGTTGGAAGCTGAAGATCTTTTCTCCATTCTTTGCTCTTTCTTTTTCTCTTTCTTTCATTTTATAGCTGGATCCATTCCACGCTTCAATTATTCTGTTCGTGGGCCGGGCCTGGGATGCAGTGACAGATCCTACTGTGGGGTTTCTAGTGAGCCGAACCAAATGGACTCGTGTTGGTCGCATCATGCCATGGTAAGTATCATGAGTTTTCAGGTTGGGTTTAGAGAGAGAGGCCATCACAAACACAGAAATTATTTGACATGGGCAAAATATAAAACAACTGTTAAAAATTAATAATATAGGAACAAAATAAAAAGGAGTAATTTTGCATCCGTGTTACAGTACATGTGAGATTTGTGAGTCATTATGTAACCTTCACACACTGTCATTCAAACATTTACGTACCTTAGGACCCTGTCCATGTGAGACAGGATGATGGATGTTCATGAGTATTGTGTGTGTGTGTGTGTGTGTATGTGGGTGTGGGTGGGTGTGTGGATGCATGCAGGATATTAATGTCTGAGATGATGTTTTAAAGGAAATTACCTTGCCTCTAAGTCATTCCTCAAATGTGACTGAAGCTACACAAATAATTAATTGAATCTGTTTAGTTATTTTATTCCCGTCACTACTGAACTACATACTGATGGGCTGGTAATAGCTTTACTGTGAAAGACAGTTTTGACATGCACCTTTAAAAGCTAACAGTAGTTCAAGTTACATGTTTTGTGTACGTATGTATTTCATCGCCATGGCTCGCTGACCTTCAACTGTCATAATGTGTGATATGTACATAATCATCCAAGACTGAGCATATTATAATAGTTTCACTAATGACCAGTCATTAAACTGATTCAGCGAGCCCAAACAACACCGGTGACATTTTTGGCTGAGAACACCTGCACTAAATTATTCTTTGACCTTCACCTTTTAGGATCCTTCTTTCTACTCCCTTTGCTGTGCTGAGCTACTTCTTGATCTGGTATGTCCCTTCAGTGCAGCAGGGCAAGGTTCTCTGGTACCTGTTCTTCTACTGTGCCTTCCAGTCCCTGCAGACGGTTAGTTGTTCAGATACTCTACAGTGTGCATGCTTCACATGTACACTGCATGGAACAGGAGTGCACACCGGTGTACTCCAAAGCTGGACCCTTTAAGGCATGCCATGGCTTACTGTGTTTTTTGATTGTGTTGGCAGTGCTTCCACGTACCCTACTCGGCCCTCACTATGTTCATAAGCACAGAGCAGAAGGAAAGAGACTCTGCCACAGCCTACCGTAAGTCGTCCATGCTAAGATTGCATCTTAGGAAAAGCAAAGGGTTCACAAAAGGCTGATTACGTTTCTCATTCGTGCTCCCGTATTCCATGAATGGGCCTACCGGTCTAGTGAGTTGTGTTTTCATTATTACTATTATTGGTTATTTAATGGTTATTAAAATGTTCTTCACTTGATTGTCCTCAGGAATGGCAGTGGAGGTGCTTGCTACATTGGTTGGCACAGCCATACAGGGACAAGTAGTGGGTAGGGTTGTCTCCCCCTGTGAGCTCACTAGGAACTCCTCCCAGATGAGGTCTGAGGCTAACATAACCCACCTCTCTCTGGATGAGATGGTGAGAACGCAAAGCAGTGGGTGATATGTTGTGAAACATACGTAGATATTGATTAAAAAAATGTTTTACATTCTGGATAAATGTTTATTTAAGGTGCTGTCAGATTGCTGGTTGTAAGTTGCTGCCTATTCTGTCTTTTCCCTGTATAGAAAAACGCTTACACGATTGCCTCAGGAATCATATGTGCTATCTATGTCCTCTGTGCTGCCATCTTGTTTATGGGTGTGAAGGAGCAGAAAGGTAAATAATCATCAGGTCATATTTTTTCTCCAACTACATTTCAGCAATTGACCCAAACTTTGAGTCCTTACTTATTAAGAGGTTAAATGGCTGGTATTAAAAAAAGTATTATCGTGGCAGGCACTGGGTTTCTCCACCAAATACATATGTATCTACGAAAACAATATTCTGCTACGGATTCCTTTGCAGAGAGTATTCAGATTCAGATTTGTGCTAATGGTGTTTTTCCCTCCTCTGTGGTGGGATTTCAGAGAGTGGCAGAATTACGTCAGAGCCAGTCACGTTCTGTCAAAGCTTGAGGATTGTCTTGAGTCATGGCCCTTACATTAAACTTGTAATGGCCTTCCTCTTCACATCAATGGGGTTCATGGTAAGAGTTTCGTTCCGAGGTATATATTGTACTGTTGCGTCATGTGTGACAAACGTCACACTTCTTAAATAGTGGTTCTGGAACCCAAGACTTCTGTCTAAGCTTATTGTTTATGTTGGTGGCTGTAAGGTGATGGGTAGATGATGATATTAGCATAGGTGTAGAGAGGCGTGTGAGACACTAAGCAGTTAGCGTTGTGCAGGAGATTCTTGGAGCTAGTGGAAATCAATGTGTGCTATTCCTTTGATTTCACAGCTACTGGAAGGCAACTTTGCACTATTCATTACACATGCACTTGACCATAGGAACGACTTCCAGAATATTCTTTTGGTCATTATGGTGAGTATTTCAACTCTTTACATACTGAAAAGGGGTTGTTTGGCCCTGTTCACACATTCACTTATGGAGAGAAGATCCATGCACCCAGAAAATATGTTGTTGCTATTATCTTTCCCTCAAGGGTGTGCTCTTTATATAAATGTAGATGGTAGATTTGAGAAAACTAGGTTTAGTCATTTAGCTTCACTGGCTGATGAATATTTTGTGGCACCTTTCCATGTCGTCATTAAAAAACTGGTTGACCACATCTGACAGTCTATCTACACCATGGTTACATCTGATAAACATGTTATTCCCTTGTACCATTATGTTCTTCACTGAGTTTATCAAACCTATGCACGGTCTCATAATATATAATGTAGGTTGTAAATCACTTGTCATAATGATGCATGTGCCGTGAAATGCTACATGATCATAATGCTCATATAGAACTCCAAAGGTTTCCTTGTTTTGTAACAGTTTGACAACAAGAAAGTATTGGCTGCAAAAGAGAAAGCAATTTATCTGTTTTTAGTGTCCAGCCAGTTTATTCCTGGGACAAGGATGTATAGATTATCATTATTATTAGTATTATTATTATTATTATTATGGATGTAACACAACACCAATGTACTTTACATTCTCTGCAGCTGTCTGGTACAATATCCATTCCATTTTGGCAGTGGTTCCTGACCCGTTATGGGAAGAAGACAGCAGTTTACACTGGCATCATGGTTAGTAAATTCACGTAGTGCTCAAATATGCACCAGTGTTCATTTATTTTCTTAAGCAACATTGTAAAGACCTCCCTTTTTATTTGACAGTGGGCAGTGCCCTTCATGATTCTAATTGTTTCCCTGGAGAGCAATCTGATCGTTTCCTACATGGTGTCTGTGGCAGCTGGTGTAAGTGTGGCATGCACCCATCTCCTACCTTGGTGAGAATTCATTCATCTTCACAATCCTTCTTCTAGTTTATTTTCTACAAGCCCACTGCCTCGCTAAACCGCCTGAGCCAGCCAACCTGCCTTTGACTCTACCACTGTACAGTTACTGCTGCCGTAGCAGTATAATTTTTAAACATGAATTATGCGTGATGAATCATAAAATCACAACTGTGGACGTGTGAGGATATTAATTGTGAATACGTTGTTCACAAGCAGCGTAACATTCTATTGATTTGCTTGTTATAAGTGTGCATGGCTACAGTAATGACAACGTTACCAATCTATTTTTCACTTTTACACTGTGATTCATTATAAAATGTGTCGGCCTATCCATTCAGGTCGATGTTGCCAGATGTGGTCGATGACTTTAAGATAAAAAATCCTCATGTTCAGGGACACGAAGCCATCTTCTACTCCTTCTACGTCTTCTTTAATAAATTTGCCGCCGGAGTGTCGCTAGGCATTTCCACTCTTGGATTAGAGTGAGTTAATTTACCAGTGTGTATCTTTCAAGTGCGGTTTATTCAGAGCTGAAGAAATGTTTATGCGTTTGTCATTCTCTCCACGTCTGCTCAGTTGTGCTGGATATGTAACCGGTAGCTGCTCGCAACCAGAGGCTGTCGTTTTAACTCTGAAGGTGATGGTCTCCGCTGTGCCAGTGGCTCTTATTGCTGTGGGACTGCTGATATTCATGACGTACCCCATCAACGAGGAGAGGAGGCAAATCAACTGTAAACTGTTGCAAGACATGCTGTAAGTGAGACACTAGTGTAGGCACGCACCACCGCAGTGTGGCTTGGTTGGTTTAACCCAGAATTTGGCCAAACATTTAAACATTTGTGTGTAACTCTTGCCTCCCTCCACCAAACAGGGACACTGAACAGGGCTGTGATTCCCACTCTGACTATCGTGAAACTGTTGCGTAGGAGGACAACCTAACCAAATACACTCCACTATTATGTTTGTAAAAAGAAGGACAAGAATACCAAGTAGCCCGGACAGACTTTGTGTCTGGATTTAGTTGGAGAACAGGAAGATATGTGAATACAGAAAATATTTTCTATTGGCTCAAGTTTTCCCTGGTGGTCAGCTGAATTCATCTCACCTGTTGGTTTGTTTTATGTTTACAAGTGTACATGCAATCTAACAATATTGGATGTTTTCTAATCCTAATATTTGGTTTACTGAGGAAAGACACACTACTATTATTACATTTTACATGGAGACTTGCAATATCAGTGAGATATTCTTTCTATATTGTTTTTTTTTAATGGTCCTTCACCAAGTGTGTGTTTACATGTTTCTGTTTTGTTGATATTGGCTACTCTAGGACAGGGGTTCTCAAACCTTTTTGAGCCAAGGATCCCTACAGGGGAGAACGTTTTCTGGGGGACCCTCTCATAATAGTAAAACTGATTTGGCGCATCCTTACTACCATTTATATTCTAAGATGCCATTGGAACTATTTGAATTCAAAAACATTTGAACACAAATAATTCAGTAATAAACCATTCAAATCAGTTTCTTTTTAATACAGACAATAGATCGGGATGGTCTCACGACGCTAACTTCGATCGAATCTAGTCATACAGTAATAATTTTACTAATATCCTATTATTTCCCATCTGAAGCCAAATAGTATTTTTGAAGTATGTGTTTTTAAAAAAATATGTTTTCACAGTGCTATTTTTAGATATTTTATTAAACAGGGCTAAGGGGTAAATGTTAAATATTACTTTTTTGTTAAATATTACTTTTTCCGTAGCTCATGGTTTGTTTGGATGTTTATTGCTGTAGAAATACATTTTACTGGCTACATGGCAAATTAATGTTGTACAACAGTATTAACATCACTTTACTGTATTTTTTATATATCTATCATTTGAATAAATACAAGAAAAATTAGATGTGTACAATGGTATGTCAATCAATTAATGTAGGAAACAAATCATCTCTAGAACAGTAGTACTAGTGATCGGTTAGATTACTTTAAATTCAATCATATTTCCATATTGATCGAAGGATATTGTATGTGAAACGTTAGAATTAAATAATCCAATCCTACCTAATTTATCTCAGGCGCTAATGAAGTCCACCCGTGTCCGTTTCGCGGGCGCACACAGGAAGATTGTAGCCTACACAGTATCAATTAAGATGAAAACAAGGTGGAGCCTCTACGCTTTTTGGCTATTTATATTCTATATGTGCCTACTTAATGCCACTACAGATTGTAACGAATTAGCAAATCGTCCGTTAAGAAGGAGAAAGACTTTCAAAATCGCCTCCCCAAAGCGTATTACCGATCACATGTTAACTACAAGCGCCTTGGGGTTTCCCAGTCCCAGCAGCGTCACATTCCAACCCCCTCAAGAACAGACAGAAATACCACGGGCAAATATTAAGTCTCCCTTTGCTTACCAACCAGACGTATCTTTGACCTGCTCAACATCTAGTTTTGTGTTGCGCGTAAAAACAGCGTTTTATGGTCTTGGCGCAAGTGTAGAGGAGCTGAAAATTGGCACCACATGCAAGAGCAACGGGGTTCTCCTGCCTTATGATGTCCTACTTTTCACATATCCTCTGACTGACTGTGATGTCCAACATGAGGTAATGATTCAGTGGATTATTTGTTTTGTAAGTAGCCATAGTTCTTAGAAAATGACCAATGGTGCATGGTGCTTCCGACAGACGCTCTCTGGTTATCTTGTGTATAAATTCGTGCTCCATTATGAATCATCACCTCAACGATCCTCAAACCGAGTTAATCGAATCAACGTGAGCCTGGAGTGCCGCTTTCAAAGGTTAGACATGTTTACAATTGTTTTCAACTAATGCCGATTCCCCGACTAACTCACTTTAAACATTATACCCCAGGCATCACCATGTGCACCAACTGGCTGTGCGTCCCACATGGCAAACTGTTGTTATGCGTAAACCGCTGACAGGGCGTCTCAATGATTTCCAAATCCAGCTGATGGATGGTAGGTAATGTAAGAGGGTTTGTTAATAAATGTATGGTGTTAAAACGGAAAAAAAAAACGTTTTAAACAAATGACCATCGTATTATGTATATTGTTTTAGATTCATGGGCTGCACCTGTCCAGTCCCCGGTCTACCATTTGGGCCAGACTGTGAATTTACAGGTGTCTGGTTCATACCTTCCCACTGGAGGAAAGCTGTACATCAGTAGCTGCTATGCCACGCCAGATAATAGTTCAAAATCATCTCCCATATACACCATCATTGACAACTTTGGGCATGTATTCATTGAATGTTTTGATTCCACAACACATTTAAAAAGTAATTGTGATCACATTTATGGTTCATTGTCATGTGCAGGTGTTTGCGTGATAGCCGGAGAGAGGCGTGGGCATCGCAGTTCGTCTCTCCTCGGACAGATGACACCTTACGATTCTCTCTTGGTGCATTCCAGTTTACTTCTGAGCCTGATACTGAGGTCTGGGCATGAAGAGAACATCTGTTGATTGCTATATGAATCTTTTTTTCTAAATTATGTACCTGCTAATGCACTGTACTGCTTTGATCTCAGCTCAAATATATTTGAACACTAATTTCAGATCCACGTTCACTGTATGCTAGTTGTGACGTCTGAGGACCCAGGTCCAGCACACAAATCCTGCACTTACAGAGAAAACCGGTACATGCTTGACACTTATCTTGTTCTTTTAAAAGGGACACACTCATTATAACCTGATTTCACCTTTACAGGTGGAGTGCCCTCGTTGGTGATGACTCCATATGTGACTGTTGTGAAGCAAAGTGTGTGACCTCCAAACAACGTCGAGCCATGAAGGAAGGTGACTGTGGCTGTATGACAAATGGTCTTAAGGGTATCTCTCGCACTACAACAGAGTAGCTTGGTGCTGTAATGTCATAGGGCATCTTATTAAAGACCAACATTATTCTCCAAGCTGTTTTAGGTGCCTAGTCTGAATAGTCTGTGCAACTATGCTGTAATCACAGTAGAAACGCGTCCCTAAAAGTGCTTTTTCCTATAGGCTCAGCTAGTACCGGGCTACTGCTGGTGTCTGATAAGCCATTCAGACCAGCGCACGACGTTTTACCGCTGACTGCCTCTCAGGTTAACAGAGGAGACGAGGTGGAACTTGGTGACGTTGTGGAATTAGAGTCCCAAATGAAGGAGCTGCACATTGCTGAAAATCTCCAAGAGACCTCTGATTTCTCAGTCGACCGCCACTCATATGATAATCTATTTGAAGACATAATGGATACAGTGGGTTTAAGACTTGGGCGTGTCACAGAGGAGGAGGAGGAGCAGTCTGGGGATCAGAAGTATGGATTGGGCTATGCAGAGGGAGACAAGTTTCTAGAAGGTGTGGTTTCTGAACTTGGAGAAACGGGTGTCAGTGATGGAAAAGGGAGTGAAATAAACCAGGGCACATCTCTTTTATGGGCGATGGAAATGCCAGTTTCAGGAGAGGACTGGATGGGGGAAGAGGAACATGTTTATCCTTTGCCAGTTGAGAGTAAGGAAGAATCTGGAAACATCCATATAGGGAGAAAGAATGATGAAATGAAGTCTGAGATTGATTTGAACAATGTCAGGGTTTCAGAAGATGCTATGACGGAATCAGGCAGAGCAGGTGATGAGATGGCTTGGTATTTCAGATGGAGGTAGTGTGGGCAAATTCAAGCAGTTGGGTTACTATTAACACATTAAAATAAAATCATATACAAATGTTATGTTTATTCATGCCACAGCTTGATTAACTCCAACATTAGATATTTTCAACCTACAATTGTGATATGTGATAATCGTGTGTACAGTAAAAGAATAGTAAATATAACATCAATAGTATGAGGTTCTATATGGTGTGCTTCAATGTGTCTGGGAGTCATGCAAGATTAATAATTATTTTATCTTTATAAAAGATATATAAAACATTCAGCATAACTTCATATATAAACTCCTTGTTCCAAGTTTCTAGGCGAAAATATTACATTTCTGATAATTGTAAGGTTTTTTCAAGAAAATATGAAATCAAATGATTAATAAAAGATAAGGTATTGTCACAATATTCTTTATTTTTTCCAATATACAGTCTTATTAGATTACAGTGACATACATTTGAAGTATTTAATAGTTCCAAAACAAAAATATCCCATTTTATTTTACATATCACTGTCATTAGTAACTAAAAGCAATATAAAATGTGTCACCAAATTAGCATAGACATCACGTCATTTTGAAGTGATGGCTTTAAAAACTTCCAACAGAAAAATATTTCGGTTTTTAATATACTAAATTAATTCTATGACAATGGCACGGACATTTTAGATGAAATTATGAGGGCTCTACATAGAATTGTAAAGTGAAACTCAGAATTCCCATAGAATGAAATGAAACATGAAAAGAAAATAACTTATATGTAAATATCTGTATAGCAAATATTGGTGCAATACCACCTTTGAACAACACAATAGCATCGCCATAGTGCACATTCATAATGATTGGATACTTTAAATAAAATTACGTTATATTACAGGCACGCACCCAAGATTCCCATTGTTAGATACACTAACTAGAAGCATCGAGCCAGAAGTCCTCTCCCCGTTCAGCAGGAAAGTAGTGGTGTACAATCATTATGTGACACTAGAGGGTGCTATATAAACATGCCTGAACTGGGCCTCCATGTCCAGCACGCATTTTGTTGGCAAAGCTCAGTAGACTCGCAAAGGAAACAATACATTTATTCAATAAACGAAATTAGTAGTAGAACCACAAAACCCACACCACTGATAGCAAATTGAACTGACATGTATTTAAAATAGAGCTCTGAAGCATCCATCTCTTAACAACTTCCTCCATCCAACTCCAGCATCTCACTCACACACCCACTTGTCAACTTGCAGCAAAGTCAGGCTTCATCTTACACTTATAGTCCTTTCAGAATTAATTTCGTTTTTCAGTCTGTCTAGATTATATCTGTCTTCCTTCAACGGCACCTGCAGTTCCATTTGGTTTCTCTTGAGTGCCTTTGATCAAGAGAGTGCACAGTGTTAATCTAGCTACGTGGCAAATAAATGAGTAAAATACTATGCCACCATATAGCGTATAATAGATTATATAATTATAATACGTACCCTCAGTGCTTTCTGGCTGTGCGTTCTGTCCTGCAGTCTGCATGTCCTCCATCTCCTCTGTCTCTTTGGTCTTCCCTTTGGGTTTCTTTGCTACAGGGGGAGGCATTTTAAGCCCCGTCTTCTGGGACTCTGCATCCTTGTCAGGCTTCGATACGGATGACAGCTCAGCTACCAGGTTCCTTTGGAAGCTCACCTGGGCCTCGGGTGTGGACGCAGTGTCGATCACCACTTTCTTGGCGCTCTTAGAGAAGATAAAGCTGGCCATGCTGGAGGGAGAGCCGCCCGGTGGTGAAGTGGGGGACTGCAGGCTGAGGCGAGAAGGAGGGCCGTCTTTTGATCTAGCAGCTGTTCTCAAGCGAATGGCCTCCTGCATGTTCATGGAGGGAGCGGCACTCACGGCGGGAGTGGACTTCTTTGAGGGGGAGGTGGGCGGGTGGGGTGAAGGGGTGGGTAGGACCACGCTAGTTGCCTGGGCCTTCACAGTCGCTTGCTGTGAGATTTCGGTTTCAGGTGTGGCCATGGGAGAGGTCATGATCAGAGATCTTCTAATGGGCTTCTGAGGGGGCTCGCCGCTGGTAGCCATCTTTTTCCGCTGTTCCCTCATAGTAACAGTAGAAGAGGCCTGATTCTGAGCTTTGCTGCCGTAACTACCGCTGCTGACAGATTTGAGCTCGACTGTCTGCAGAAGGCAGGGGGTGACCACCGCATTGGGGTCCTGTTCTTGGGCGGACGGAGACACCTGATCTCCACTTCTTGGGAGGTGAGGTGAGGTCTGCTGTGCATCAGTGGCCGGGTCCAGCACAGGCTGAGGTGGGGACGATGAAGAAACACTCTCGGGAGGTGCAGGAGCGTGTGCCGGCGCCACAGTGTGGTGGAGATTGCTCGGAACAGGGACATCGGCCGGAGGTGGAGAGTCGAGGTTCTGAGCGGAGGGACGGCCGCCGTCTGCTGACGGAACAACCGCTGCAGGTGGGTGTAGGAGCTTTGAGGGAGAAGGTGGGCGAATACTCCGGGGCAGAGGAGCAACATCTGACACTGACGCAGCAGAGGTCGACTGTGAGGGCGAAGGCTCTTGGGGTAGCGTCGGTGCTGGAGGCGGGACACTTTCCGGTGAGAGGACGCCAGTTGACGATGTAGTGGCCTCTAGGGGAACAACCTCTCCAGCAGCCGCAGATATAACCTTCTCATCCCGTAGAGGTGGCACCTCGTCAGCGGATGGAGGAGTGGCCTTCTCGGCAGGCGGTGGAGCAGAAACCTTCTCAGCTATGAGATCAGGTGGAGGTGAAACCGTTGTGGCAGGTGGAGGAGCAGCCTTCTCAGCTACGAGATCAGGTGGAGGAGAAACCGTTGTGGCAGGTGGAGGAGCAGCCTTCTCAGCTACGAGATCAGGTGGAGGAGAAACCGTTGTGGCAGGTGGAGGAGTAGCCTTCTCAGCTACGAGATCAGGTGGAGGAGAAACCTTTGTGGCAGGTGGAGGAGCAGAAACCTTCTCAGCTACGAGATCAGGTGGAGGACAAACCGTTGTGGCAGGTGGAGGAGCAGAAACCTTCTGATCTACGAGATCAGGTGGAGGAGAAACCTTTGTGGCAGGTGGAGGAGCAGCCTTCTGAGTTTTAACAGGTGGGAAAGGAACAGCAATGGGTGGAGGTGGGGGGATAGTCTGAGGTGGTGGGGGTATTCCACGGGGTAACGCTGTGATGAGTTGGGGCACATGCAGAGCTCGATGTGGGGAACGTTTTCCCTCCGATACAGAGCCGGCAGCTGCTGCTGCTGCCGCCATCCTAAGACATTCAACTGATCCAGCAACTGGTATTATCTGAGAGTCAACCCTGTGGCTGCTGGACTCCTGCACAACAGCGGTAGGAGGAAGAGACTCCTCCAGAGGAGGCGGAGGGGGGAAATCCATCTCGTCGCTCCCGCAGAGGTTAGCAGTGGTTTGGTCCGTCGGTGGAGGAGGCGGAGGAAGCCAGGGGGACAGAACGGGTTCGGGAGCCGGGGTAGAGGGAGGGTCTGGGATGCCTGGGGGCGCGGCTTGTGTCCCGGGGGGCAGAGGTGCATGCTGGGTGAGCAGAGGCGAGGACGACGGTGAGCCACGCGCTAATTTGATTGCAGACAGCGTGTCCATTGTTTTTTTAATCTCTGTAACGGAGATCTGGGGGTGTGGCGCCGTTTCCCGTCGCGTTGCGGCGATCCTCTCGTCGCGACCGACGCCCTTCAGTGACGTCACGTTTATCAACTTGATGCCACTGACCGCCTCGTCGTTTCCTCCCACGTCTACACGCGACACGTGACTCTGAAGTCTTTCGGTGTTCTCCTTTGTATCTTGTACAAGATGGCCGCCAGCGTTCTTCTGGTTCCTGTCGACCGTTAGGCTCTTCACCGAACCTTCTCTCGACCCAGCGGGCGAACATCTCTGTACTCTCCTGTCCTTGGGGTTCTTCTTCACAATGGCATGAATGTCGTTGGGTGCCGGGGGTCCCAGTAGCAACTCGAAGGTGCGTTTGCTGTAGGCCCAGACCTCTGGGGGGGGCGGGGGAGGGGCACGGACCTTGGGCGGCGGCGGTATGTTGAACAGGTCTCGGCGCACGCTGACCGAGGGGCTGGCACTCGTAGTGCCAACTGCAGGACAGGAGAGGGAGACGGGCCTGGCGCCCGGCTCAGCCTGCGTAAGAGGGGAAATGGCAGATGAGGAGCCCGGGAAGAAGCTCTGGATCTTGGCCAGGAAGCTTTTCTTGTGCTTCGGCAGGGGGGCTGGATAGGGGCAGCAGTCCGAGGGCTGCGCGGGTGTGCCCCCTTGGCTGGAGTAGCCACTGGATGGAGAGGCCGCTCTCCCCAGGCCGTTCTCCCAGCGTCGCTGCTGCTTTTCGGGTGAGGAGTCTTTCGCCGCGGGTTCTTTCGGCCTTATGGACTCATCAGACGCCTGTGAGCGTGACCCGGCCGGGCTGAGGGCCGTGGAACCCGTGGAGTCATCCAGGGAGCTGGTGTCAGCGGTGTAGCCGGTGTTATCCGCCACCTTGATCGACATGGGAGAGGAACCAGCCTCTTCTGACGCCACGGCGCCATCCAGACACGATTCCCCAGGCCTCAGCTCCCGAGAGCGGCGTTTCACCTTGTTGTGCAGGGAGTACGAGCGGTTTGGGGGAGGCGGAGCCCGTTTGGACTTGGTCACAGAAAGGCTGCGTGCGAACACTCCTTCTTTGGCGCCCGGCTTGCCGTTGCTGGTGGGCTTGGAGGCCTTGCTGACAGAGGAGTACACGCTGACTTGGTCATCCTTAGCGAAGCCGCCCTGAGACAAACGGCCCCCGTCCCCCTGCTGGGACCTCTGTCTGGGGGTGGTGCTGCTGGAGATGGTGGAGGAGTCGGACACCAGGGTCTCCGAGGAGGAGCAGGAGCGGCTCCACCCGGAGCTGTCTGAGAAATAGGGGGGGTTGTAGCGCGAGGCGGAGGAGATGGTGGAGGCCTTGGAGGAGGAGGCTCGGGAGGAGGCGCGCGATGCGGCTGGGCTGGCCGGCAGCAGGCTGCTCTTGCTGACGGTGCGCACGCTGTTGCGGCTGCGACCCCGGCTGATCTCCACCACGTCGATGGAGGGAGGCATCACGGCGTTGGGGATGATCTTGGACAGGTAGGTGGCCTGGGGAGACATGGACATGACGGGGCTGGGCGGATGTTGCTGCAGGCTGCCGCCCGTGGTCATCCAGGGCACAGCCAGAGAGTGAGGCCTCTGCTGACTGCCTGACTCCTGACCCCGGAGCTGCAGCAGTGCCAGGACATCCTTGTGGATGCCAACGCCTCCTCCATCCGGGGCCTCTGGGGCCTGTTGGGGCTCGGCGATGGTAGGAATGTCCGCGGTCTCGCCGTTAGAGAGCCGTCTGTCCAGTCTATCCAGACCTAACGGAAACACAGGGATACAGTATGTACATTAATGAAAAGAATGTCAAATGTGATTCACTCTATTAGTCACAGATACAAAAGTATACTACAATTTCTGTCGTCACATGTGAACAATGTTTACTACTACTACAACATAATTCAAGCCTATATTTGACCTTATAGGAGTAACACTAATTTTTAGAGGTCACTACTACACAATGGCCTGAGTCGGCGCTCTGAGAAGTGGCGTTTGGAGAGGGGAGGCACTTTCTGGATTGTGGATTCAGTTTCAGGTCGCTTCAGTGTCAAGATAAGCATCTGATAGATGCGTTGCCTACCCAGTTCCCTCTGAACATGTTGTGGGATCCCCACAACAGTCTTTCTGTGTCTTCTTCTGGTCCTCGTCTTCTCTGACTTCATCCCAGAGTTCAAGGGCCTGAATGTTGATGCTGCGCGGAGGGGGAGAGCAGATAAGACACTTTAACGGCAAGTTACACTCTTTCAGTCTCACGGTTTGTGTTTAGCACACGATTCTCAAAGAGGGTGTGTAGCTAGCATGCAGGGTAGAGAGTGGTTTAGTCATGAGGTGTTTTAAGGGGATGGGCGGTGCAGGTGACTCAGCGCTGAGGTGAGGGAGGGATAATGCACTCTCTCTCACCTCCACCTGGACATGTACAGAGTTGGAGCTTTAATGTATTATGCATATTGCTATAAATGTAAATGACATATATGGAGTTGAAATGTGTGTTTTTTGGGTCAGGGTTACTCTACCTTGTCTGGTGATTCCAGAGCGAGTGGACATGGTGGAGACGGTGGACTGTGTGGAAACCATGGAGGAAGAATCGGGAATGGTGCTGTCTGTCATAAAGCCTTGGCCGTCATCCTCGCGTTGGAGCGTCACAGTGGACTGGAAGGAGCAAACAATAAGGTGTCACCAATGTGGACAACGGGAGGGAGTTATATGTAGCGTTGCACATTCAGGGACACTTACGATACTGCTTTCATCGTCTCGGTAGTCCACCCCATTATTTATTTCTGTAAGGAAAGTAACAATCAAAATATTACATTCCTTCCTTACATTTGCCAAGAAGACTGATTAGTGCCTCTCACATAATATACGTAGAACACAATGGGCTATGAACACAGCTCCCTTGTTTATGGTCAAATATATATTCAATGTTATGCTCTCTATAGTATGCTACAGTATGAAACCCACATCTAGGGGTCCGCAGCTCAAAAGCTTTTAATACAGCGCTGGTATTTCCACTGGTTACCTGCCCATACAATAACTAGAACAATACAAAAGCTCCCAATGACCCATCCTTACTAACACAGCTATAGAACTGTTATAGAATAGAAGGCAGCAGATGCCGATGCAGTACCTTCCTGTTGCATCAGCTTCAGACCTTCCTGTGCCTCAATGTGGAGATCCTCCAAGTGCTTGGGTCTGCTGCCCTCAATGAAAACGTTCTCCTGGAACAATTGAGTCTTCTCTTTCTCCTCATCTTTTTGCCCAGCTGAAATGAGAAATGAGGGGCAAGATAATCAGCCTGTATCCACGCAAGCACTGGGTTAGTGAACATGGGTATAGGTCACCTATATAGGCAGTAGAGGTACATTCATTCAATAGAGTACTCTACATACGCAGTGTAAATGCATATAGGTGTTAAATAAATAGGCAATTGCAAACTGTATAGAAATCTTAAGGGGTAGGGGGAACACAATCTGATCATAAATTCCATTTCCATGTATGAATTCACTCGTAACATTGTGCACAAAGACTAATTAGCTTATATTTGCTTTATTCAAAAAAGACTATTTCATGAAAATAGGTAACCGACCATTCAGTGTATAGAGAAGAAAATTCCAAAACAAAGAGCGTAAAACTTTACTTCTCAGATCTTGCTGTAACATCATCCAAAGATCTGCATGCAAGTGTGATATTATACATCTAATGCACAGATACCTGTACAACTGCTTTTTGTTGGGGATTTAAGTGGCGTGTCGTGTCTTGCTGAACACATGGCATGTAATGTTCATGACCCTGTAATGTTTGGTTTCTAGGGCAGGATGTGGGATCAGTTGGCTAATAACCTGCTCAGTGTGATCGCAGCTCTACTTAACATTGACTTTTCCATTCCAGCTTGGTGGCTTCAACCTAGCTAATAGGTGTTATTTGACATTCTGCGGCACATCTGTTCAAACAAAGAAAGCTAAGTTTAGCCATGACCTATAAATAGCATGCAAAATGTGGTTTTACTTTGCTGTTTGAACATGTGTGGGCTTACAAAGTGTCCTGTAAACAACACAATGCTTCCACTATAGGGTACTTATAGAATGCTGTAAAAAAAAAAACACCCAATGATTACATTACTTAACCCAGCCAATGTGCATCGCTATGAAATCAACTGTGTCAGCAAATAGGGTAAATAGGTTCCTTACAATCTGCTATGCCTGGTGTTCTACCTTTCCTCTTGAAGATGCAAGGGAGGTCGTAATGACCAGTGAGGGGTTTAGTCAGAAACACCACCATGGCTATGCCATCTATATAAATAAATACAAATTAAGTTTAATTATATCCAGGTTACACACAAGAAATGTGTGAAAATTCCACATCTAGGTCATGTTCCATCTGTATAAAAACTCCCTGTGAAGCAATGAAGTCTCATTATCTTGGGTGGGTCTTTGCTGCAGTTTTTGTAGAGTCCATGCAGGGTGGACAATTACTCCAAACACCAGACAGTAATCCTCTGCCACCACTCTATAGGCCAAACCCACATTACCAAAACACCATGTATCCCAATATTGCTTCCAACCTGTGGGTAATCCTGGACTGGCCAGCCAGTGGATGTGACACGACTCAAGCTAGGATCAAATAAAGTTACACTACCAAAACGAATAGCATGGCCCCCTTAGACCCAAACCACTGTTAACTTACCTGCATTATTTGATATGGTTTCCACTACATAATTATGTTTCTTTGTAAATTCCAACATAGGAAGTAAGAGGAAGGTTTGAAAAAAAGAATGAACTTCCTCTTTCTTCTTTGAACTAAATGCATCCCTGAGTCTTTGCCACAAGGGGGTGTAAGTGAACATAGCCCTCAAATGAGATTAAAAACATGTTCCCCCAGAGCTCTACTGCACATGGTTCCATATGTGAAAAATGTTCTCTCTTGTTTTCTTTACAGTAAATACACATTTTACTAAAGTGTAAAAAAAATGTCACATATCAGAATATTAGATTTTCTCAAAGATTCTGCATAAAATGAAGGTCTACCTCCCTTTTATGATGGCTTACAGTACATTATGCTTATTTGTGAGACATTCCTTTTGTCTTCCTAAATACCATTTTTTTATTTGACAAAGCTTTGGGTAGGAAACCTCAAGATGGTTGGATTTACTTCCTGGTGTGCTGAACAGACATGACATGGAATGTACGACATCTGAACAAATGGAAATCATTCCCATAGGCAAGACCTTAATGGATGACTCAGACCAGAGGAGTCTGCAAAAAGAGGAATGCCTACATGTTACTATTGCAATTCACAGCACCTAAAAAAGTACAGAACGCCCACATTCAAAGCTATCAATAACTACTGTTGTGTTTTAAAGCAAGATTTGTACAGGTCACCTAAATCAATCGAAAAGTGGGAAAAGCACAACTCTGATGTTAATTGTCAGAGAAAATTACAGACATCATACACGAATGTGGAGGATAGAGATTGGGAGACTGCTGGTGGTTGACAGGGTCTCCCATCAACTTGCACAGGCCATATACTCTTTTTAGGGTTACTGATACATGGAAGTCAAACGTTAAAGACACCATCTGCCACTGATGAACAATGAGTGAGTAAGACAAATGGTTTGAAATGCTTGTTGCTCTTTATCTAAGAACAGAACAGAATCATTTGCACACGTGTCCGATACTGGGCGTTACTTAATGTTTGCTGAAATGAAAGTCCTTATTATGGAAAAACAATGTACTAATGCAGATTCAAAAAAACAAAAATACTATATCATTTCAAACTGAAAATAATATGGAATTTGACATTTGTGTAAGAAAGCATCTGGCTAAAAGGTTTTGCTTTGATAAAAACCGTGTCTAAACAAAAGTATCCCGCAGTCTCAGTCATATGCGGGTTATCTTGCCTCATTGCCACAACAAATTACAACCTGTACAATGGGTTACAGCAAAAAATGCAGCCATGATAAACATTTATGACATCAACAAGAAACTATTTATCGTTGTCGCTTCAGGTATAATTGTCTAGCAGACTGCAAATAAAACGGGTAATTGTTATCAGAGCCTAAGTAGTAATGAGAAAGAAAATGTCATTGCATGAGAGCGCATATACCAAAACAGCACGCCACAAACATACACTTACAGTCGTGTACAGGAGCTACAGGCGAAATGGAACGTTCGTGTTGTAACTGGAGGCACTTTTTGACGGGGATTACACTGCCATGCCCTCGTACACGGTCCCTGTCTGAACTTGCTTCTCTTGTTTTGCACCGCCAGAGACAGACATGCACGGAAATGCTCCACCATTCCCAGGACGCCGTCTGCCAAGTGCTTTCCACTTTCTCAGCGGGACAACCGAGAAGACGCAGGTGGGAAACGGTGGGAGAGGGCTATAGGGGCTCAGTATGTCTCCAGTGTGCATTCCTACAGGAACGCACACACGAGTTATTGGGTCACGGTGCGCCGAGCTCCTCTGTTGTCAATGAATTGAATGAACCTCCATGGAGGGCAAGGAAGTGAGGTGTGAGGGCAGAACAATCAGCCACCTGCACACGTAGCCCACAGGGTACGCTCCATTTCACCGTGGAAATAACACGACATGCCATGTAAAACACACACAGGACATACAGAGCAACCATAACAGGTCTATGGCCACACAGTATTGGAGCATCAAGGCTAATTCCTCTGTTTTTGCTGTGCAATAAAGACAACAGGGCTTTAGCTCAAAACCCTGGTCGCTTTATAGATGTGCGTGACAGAGCGAACGCCTTAGCAAGGGAGGCTAAAGCCCAAAGGCTCTAGCATCTGTCACTAGAGCGTTCATGAGGTGTCAGAGAGTGAGGTTTACATAACTTACTGCACAGCTACCGGCTGGCCGACGTTACATGTGCACCTCGTCTCAGACCACCCACATTATTTATGAATTAGCCTTGCTATTCCAATACTTCTAGAGGGGAATATCTACTGTATATTTACATATGAAGCATGTATTCCTTTGAAAAAACATTTAGAGATTAGTAGTTGACAATCACGTTGTCACCTTTAATGCACATTGAAATAAGTGCTTCATCTTCATTTGACCTTAAATTCAATAAATGTTGGTCTGCAGTGAGTGAACCTTCCACACTAAACAGTGCCAGTGCCACGATGCATTGGCGTCTCATGATTAGCTTAGCTCTAAAAAACACAAGCCTCATTAAAATGGTGTGCATGAATGTAAAACATCCAGGCCTGCTGGAGCCTGCATGCTGAACATGCAACGCTTCCCCATAACAGCCAGGGACCTTATCACCGATCGACACTATAAAACAATTATGCTTTTTTGTACCAATTGATGCTGCCACAAACCTCAACAATGTATTCAGCTGATTAGAATAGTTTAAATAGGCCAGCTACACTCAAATACTGATTCCAAAACAATTATCTACAAACCAGTAGTGCTAATCCTACAATAAAAGAGTTGTGAAAGATACATATTTAGAAAAACAACAAGAAGTGTTCAAATATCCACCAACCTAACTATGTAAAAACAACTTGACTATTTTATGCTAACAAAATGTGAGGCCATTTCATTATGAAGGTTTGTTTAATCCAAGGAAGCTTAACCCCCCTCCAAAAAAACTTGGGTGGCATTGTATAAACCATCATACAGCAGACACCAACCAGGGATAAGATGATGACATGCTAGTCTACAGCAAACTACCACCATTGGCCACCAAATGACAATGCTGCCACAGTGTAAACTGGGCGGGTCACTGCCATACAAGGCAGCAGAGTTCTACATACTAGGCTACATGGCGCCAACGTGGCCACTCATGTCTATAAACATTACTGCATGGTTAGCCCCGTCCATTAACCTAGCTAGCACCCACTTCAAATACATGATCAAACAAACAATCTACATCAATGACACATTACCTAATTGGACTGCCATGGCTGATGACATTATCAGCACACATTCATCGCATGCAGTCGTTCAAGACATGCCAATAGCAACAACAATAGCCTGTAGGTGTTGTGATTGGCCAGTAAAACGTATCTGGATATCTTGACAATGAAATAATCTAAGATTCCTATAATAACTGCTGCCACAGATGGGCATTCTCTGGAGACCCTGCATTATAACAGTACAATAACTAAGGGGAGCTTGATGAAATCAATCCCCATATTATACAAGTCAAGGCACTTGAAATACCTTGAGGGACTGGAATATGATACAATCTAATATTAAGGCGTGGTGACTGACTGATTCTCCCTGACACCTGTCATAAGACCCAGCAACTCTAAACCAGTTGTAAAAGTTGTTTCTTTTAAACCCGCCACCCAAAAACGTACCAATATTCTAACGTATGTAACGCTGCACAATGAATGAGAGGCCATGTTTGTGTGGGTGTGTATTTGTTTTGGTGAGGCTGACGTCTCTCCAAGATATGCATACTGTACATGAAGTAAAAGGTGAGGCAGAGAATGAGAGCCTTCCAGGAGAGCTGGTGGTAACCTTGAAAAACAGCTGGCCCATCTTCCTTCCTTCCTTTACTTCACAGCCCAGTAATGAGAGCAAGGGTCAATCTCCACCACATTCCAGCAAATCAGCATGTTGAGGGACAACAGTGGAACAGGTGAAAGAGGCTCGCTTAGTGGCTTTCCCGCAATGACAGCGTCACAAGTGAAACAATGTAACAAACCTGTTCGGCTGTCCTCTCTGGTGACTGTATTATCTGCTCTGCACAACCAAGTAAGTCCCTCGTCCAGCCCACAAACACACACACACACACCTATGATACACACAGCCATGCACATACAAGCACACGCCCTCGTATTATGAAACAGGGAATTTACTGCTAGCAAACAACACATGGTTAACTGACATTACATTCAGCGATTCCATTTCCAAACGCTGCAGGTATGTTTAGGTTTACCATGCAGCATTGCGAACAACAGGGCTTTTAAGTGGGCAAGTCAACTGACCAATAAGATCTGACCACACACACACACACACACACACACACACACACACGGTCTCATGTCTGCTCCTTCTTTAGAGGAACATCATCAGGAATGTGAGGAATCCAACAGGGAGTGTACATGGAATCCAGGTGACCTGCTGGTATCAAATGAGGACAGTATAGGTTATCCACCCATATCTCTACCATTCTCTACGCCAGAGTTGAACTTGAGTTCAACCCTGGACTCTGTAGATTCTTCTCAATTATAGTAAGTCCACAAACTGAGTTGTCATGAAATAACCCCTTGTTTGTAGCTGCTAGACTAGCAGCAAATAATGGTTGTATTCTTCTAGAATTCACTACTCAAATACAAACTCTTATTTGGCAGCAAATCTGATCGGCATCTCTACTGGTAGTATGCATTCTCTAAAAGTACAACTCCGGTTTCGGCCCACGAGCTACGAACGAGTACATAACTGTATATTGAGGTAAGGGAGCAACAATGTCAAGGGTTTAGCAGAAGTTCAGTATCGCTTTTTAACAAACCTTAAAGAATGCCTGCTTAAGCCAACAGTATGTGGAGATATTGGAGATATGAGAGGTGGGAGCCACATGAAGGAGGCCGTGTCTTGAGTCTCTCAACCAGGGGCAAAGCCGGAGAGTAAATCACAGTTTAGACAGGCAGGAGAAGACATACCAACAGAAGTGAACAGCGTTCTTCCCGACACAAATAACACAATATCTACAATCACAACCCCTCAAAAGCATTTTGCGAGCCGTACAATGGTGTCCCTTCCAACCTATATGCTTGGCCTAACATGGCACACTGACTAGGGATGCATGCATAGCATTTTTCCTGGCCGATTCAGATTACCTTTTTTATTTTTATAGCTGACCAGCCAGTTCCGATTTTGACCGATTCCAAATTTCATAGTGCTTTTTCAATTTACCGCAGATATATTTTTGGTTTAAAATGTACTCACTTCGCTTTCCATATAATCAGAAATTACTTATGTGATAATGATGATGTGCAGAGACAATGCTGCAAACTGTATGCACAAGCCAATAGGCTGGCACGCAGATTTCACATGTGTACAGATGATGTTAAAACAGCACTTTTTAAATCTTGCTGCACTCTATACAGCTCATCTCTGGTGCTGGTATAGTAAAGCAAAGATGAATAAGCTTCAGGTACAGTAGCATACAATGACGCAAATTGAATCTTATTAAAAGATACCGAGATGGACAAGTGCAAGTTATATACGTTTGTGTCGAGTAATGTTCCCACTTTTCTTGCCCTTCTGAGGAACATAATGTATAAATGTATGTGTAGGCTGATTGATTCAGAAAATGTAATTATGCTGGTTTTAACTGAGCCTATGCTGAGTGACACAAGGTATTTCTCTTGCCTCTGGAATCAATGTCTGTATGTTTTTCAGTATTAGAGACTTTTTATAATAATCTGCCATTATAATGTACAGTTATGAACTATAACTATGTATTGTGCATCTCTGACACTGACTGTGTCTACTCTACACAGAGGGGACAGAGGGTCCAGAATGATGAGGAAATCACTACAAAAGCAGCGGCTGTTCATTGCTGCCCTGTCCACAGTCAAGCGCCATCATCCATGTTCGCGTAGCACTTCTTGCTCAAGAATAGTGTGGTGCAGACTCATAGGAAGGGGGCGCACGCCATCTTTAAATGAGCGTTTTAAACTAACCTGGCGTTTTTTGATGAAGTGGAAAAACAAATATTAGTAGATTACAGTGTCCGAAAACTCAATAATCTCTGTTCTTTCACATACACACACGCGTGCAGCTTTTGATCTAACCTCACGGAGAGGATGAGCAGTTTGTGTTGGGGTCAGGAGAAACAGAACATCTTGTTCCCCCTTACTGTAAAGTTTCTGGCATGTCCTTTATTAATTAACAGGCCCTGTGCCAACCCTTCTTCCCATACCAGACATGCAGTGAGCTGGAGGGCCCCATTGGCACCAACACAAATTACCATTGGGCTCTACTGGAGGTACTGCATGTTTTTATTCCTATCGGGAAGTTTGTCCTTTTCCCCAGTATGCAAAAACAGTAATAATTGGCCTGTGCACACAACCTGGTAAATAGTTATTTTCTTTCTAATCCCAGGTGTGGACAGATGAAGTGTTATGGGAGGTTCCTGCCTGCACCAACAGTTTGTAAACTACACGGTAAATCGAAACCAGGCATCTAAACCATATCTGATATTTCCTGCCTTATTGTGACATCTGAAATATTACAAAGACAAACAGTCGTTGTTACTTTCCTTCCATCAAACAACCTTGAGACACGGTAGAAGAAAGTTAGTTATTTGTCCAATGTGGGAGAGCTTCTACAGCGACCTTGATGGACAAAGAATTAAAAAAAAAAAAAAATTCCTACAATCTTTCAGTTTACTTCTCTCTCTCATAAACCTGAACTGCACACCTCTGACATTTGCTTTGCCTGTGTATTTGTGTTACTCGCCATACTTGAGCTGATGCAAATAGCATGAAACTCATTTTGTATATGTATTCATAACGTAACCAATACCCCCCAGATACATCTCCAAGTGTGTTTATTAATCTCTAGACTGTGGGAAAGTCAATACACTGTGGAAATTCCTGAACACCTCAACACTTGAACTACCAGCTTTCCAAGCTTCCACGTGGAAAACAAGCAGCAACAGAAATAGGTGGGGACTCTTCAGACTGCAAAATAATTATCCATGGCTGTGCAAGCTCCATCCCATAACAAACACTGGTAACTGTAGCATTAGAGTAGTGGTTCTCACTATGTTGCTGTGCAAACCGCTAGCTGCACTAGAGACTTCTAGCAGGAGAATATGGACTCGCTAAGTCCCAGCAGTCGGATTGGTAGATGATGTTTCAGCAACCCTATTGCATCACTTGCAGACAATGGTGCGATTTTCCATTTGTTTCTAAAGGGGGAGGGCAGATACTAACTTGTGCAAATTAAAGCACAGACATACACACTGACGTCATGCTCATTCAATATGAGATGACTGATATTGGGGATTTCAACACATAACTGCATGTCTGCACAGGCTCTGTTTGGGGAAGGGGGGGGGGGGGGGGCGGGGGGCTTGCTCAGTAGCCTGCATTGTTCTTTTTTAGAGAGCGTGGGTGAAATAACACATCAACATGTACCTTGGTATACCAGTTGAGAGCTAACATCAGAGAGCTCCATCCGACAAAGGTCTGCTAAAAGTCAGAGGGAAGGTAGTGAGACACAGTCTGTTCAAACATCCCTCCAGTGAGCAAACACACATGCCTGAGGCCAGGACACTCATCTGGTTATCAGAATGAGAGTCTTTACTGCAGCCAAGAGTGTTTTGGCTTGCTAAACGTTCTTGCAAATAAGTTCCACATCCTTACAAAGAGCTAGCCGCTAAACAACAAATGACAATGTTAGATTGACATAGTTGTACAATTAGAAACATTTCCCCTAGTTTGTGTTTTTGACATTTTTTTGCAGTTTATGTTGAATGGTAGAACAATGGAAGGGATTAAAACACCCTTAGCCTGTATGAATAAAACAATAGTGTTTCTGCCGGTAAGTGGGATCATTTCCTAAATGTAAAGCCATCATAACCAATAGAGGTGGGTTTCCTCACTGGTTTCCTGTGGGCTCTTACCATGAGTGTTGCCTTGAGGGTGGACCTGCTTGCCTGGATGTTTGCCTGCCTTCGGGGCTCCCTTCTGCCCACCCTGATGTCCAGCAGAGAGGCCATCTATGGCCAGGTCCAGCCCAGCACCCATGCCCACGCTTTCACCATTGGCATTAATATCCTTCTTCTTCTTGCGACTGAGCCACCCAAAAGCCCGACCCAGGGACTTGCTGCGTTTCCTGCGGCCACGTTTGGCGGACCTCTCCTGGGCAAACACCTCAGCCACATCCTGGGGGATCAGGTCCCCCACCCCGGTCAATTCCCGGCTGGACATGGCACCTCACACTGGACCTTCTCCCTGGGATTACAAGGGGGGGGGATTTGTGAAGGGAGGGAGTGGGGAGGAAGAGAAGAATAACAGTCAGTCCATTTGAACTGCAAACACACACCATATATGTATTAGCCCTCAATGAATAGACAAACACTGCGGTTTGTAGGTGCACGTAAAATAAATGCCCAGCAACTATTATAAATCCTGCTTAATGTTATTCTTCTGTGAGACTGTGTATAAATATAGGCCTGTGCTGTATTGTAGAGGCAGTCATGCCCACAAGCCCCCGGGGGGGGGGGGGGGGGGGGGGGGGGGGGGGGGGGGGGGGGGGGGGGGGGGGGGGGGGGGGGGGGGGGGGG
>JAODUH010044781.1:0-19989 GCA_027564835.1 Typhlichthys subterraneus
CCCCCCCCCCCCCCCCCCCCCCCGCCCCCCCCAGAGAGATGCAGAACAAAAATGTAGACATCTCTAGAACACAAAACTGGGCGTTTTTCTGCTTGTGCATACCTCACATCCAAACAATATGGTAGGGGTTGTAGCAGTTCCTCTCAACAATATCACTAGGACTGGAGAAAATTTTGTATTTAACTAGCTAATATTATGCATTATTAACTACATATAAATGCTGTGCCCTGCCTGAAACACACTTTCATCTACGTGCATTGAATGTTTATGTACCTACATGTTCTGTTGTTTTTGTTTAGGTGTGTGACCAATATAGGCTGTGATAAGTTTGGAGGACCATGTGGAGGATTCAGCAAAAATCTCATTGGAGAATGAAAGAACAATAATACCTGAATAGATAACTGTATTGAAGAGGTGGTTTGTCCTACACTCAGAAGACTATTTAGTAGTTTATAGGTTTAGGATAAAGTTGTTTAGATTAGTTGGTTGTTGTAATAATATTATATTTTTAAAACAATCTAGATAATTTATATTGTATTGTTTCATTAAATGTATAATGATAATAAAGTGTCTGCTTAACCTCTGTAATATTTATATTTGCATTAATCAATAATAGCATACAATATAGTTAATTAAAAAATCACTTAACCACTAAAATAATACTGAAATTGGAATAACTGCATAATTGATTAAAATTACATCAACATAATTGTAGCATAGATAGGCTAAGGCCTATGATGAGAATCTGGAAACTAGACATCATTGTAAATAAGAACTGTTTCTTAATCTATCTGAATTAATAAATTATTAACAAAGATTGTGTTTTGCCAATAGTAGTGGTAGGTAGTAGTAGTAAATAGTATTAGTAGACTAGTAATAGTAGTAGATAGTAGTAGTAGTAGTAGTAGACTACACTTTTGCCTTAAAGGCCGTCAGAGGACGCTGTTGTACATACGCTTTTGAGTATACTGCTTTAGTACTTCGTTGGTCTTGACGTGTGATCACGTGATGAAAACATTGCATCAAGTGCTAACAGGCACGAAAAAAGGTCGGAATTCATCGGAATTAATTTGCGATTCATAATAAGTGTATTGCTGTAAGAAAAAAAAACAGGACGACTGAATACTGACGTTGTGTGTAGTTCTTCCCTTTCAGACATGCCACACAAAGATCCTTGTCAGAAGCAAGCATGCGCAATTCAGAAATGTTTGCAAGGTAGCATTTATGCAATTGTAAATAACACAAATACATTTCACTAAATTCACATGCAATTTACTTAACCATGTCCCTTCCCACAGCTAACAAGTATATCGAAAGTATGTGTGAGGATGTCATGAAGGAGATGCTTCGATGCTGCGAGACAGAGGTTGCTTACAACTCCATTTGTTGTTCGGGTTTCTCTAGAGACCAAAAGACCACACAAAACAAAGCACCACATTGACTTGGTGCTTGATTAGAGGTTCAGTCAACCGGTTGTGTCAGCTAAGATTGTGGTTGAAACCAGTGTTACAAAAATGTAAGCTAAATGTAATTAGAATGTTCATAAATTACAATGACTGTGTTTTTTCTCATGTCTTGTATTTTTATAGCGTTTTGTCCTCAATCTATTTTTTGAATCATCTGAAACCACACCGATACCGTATTTCAAATGTTGTTGTCAACCATACACAATCTATCAAATTATCTAGTGGGTTGTTGCGCGAGTACATCATGCATGATGTCACTTACGCAACTTCTGGGTTTGTCATTTTATAGTTCTATGGTTTGTATTCTTATTAATTACCTATTTTCAGTCTTATATTCTTCAACATATGCATGACAAAAAAAAAACAAGCATGTGGAAAAACAAAATTTAGTTACAATATCCTTTCATATCCCTATTCAAACTCATTTAAAATTTTCCATCTGATTTAAACATAAAAATAGATAAACGGTGTAGACTAATAGGTTATTTCAAGTTTGGCAAAAAATAAGCTTAGGATATTTGAATTACATTTTCCAATGCCTACCTTCTTCCGGCAGGCCGGTTGTGCTAGTTTTTCCACATGCTTGTTTTTTGTTAGAAAGTTAAACTGATTACACTACTTTTCAATATCTTAAATGTTCCATCTTCTAAAAACATAAAAATAGAAAATCCCAAAGTTAAAAACTTTGTATATTTCAACTTTCCAAGTGTGTGTTTGTGGTTAGACAATTTAACTGATAAGCGTTACGGACCCGAGACCATCTTAATCTCGCGATCTTGAGATTAATTTAGCCACGAGAATCTTCATCAGACTTGTGATGCCATGGCAGGTTAGTATGAACCATACAGTCTATGCAGGCGCGAAGTAAATGTCCCTGGATGGACCTGCACATCTGAATAGAGATCATCACTAGCTGTGCCTGTACGGTCATGCAGGTAATTTACCAGGAACAATGTGTGAGATGCACACAAATTATTGTCAACAGATTTAGTGAATAGAGTTCGGCTATTTAAAACTCTTAAAAACAAGCTATAGGGTTTTACCTTGATATAATATTTTTACATTCAATTGTCAAGTCAATTTTAGTAGCGTAGTCAATTAAAGCAGAGATGGTCTCATGTCATGTTGAGCCTCACAGCAATGGCATACATTTCGAGAACCACCTCCAGTCCATGCCTATAGTACAAAAGAGGTCTCATTGTGACCTTCTAATTATTTACCAAACCATTGTCACTGTTTAGCATATTAAATGGCACATTGGCAACTAACTAAAACAACAGTGGTAACTAAATGAAGTCGAGGTAGACAATCACAGCACAAGTTGCATTTAAGAGCATGTCTCAGTTAAACTGCTATATCAGCTATATTTCAGGTAGTATTGCCGTTTTTAGAAATTTCGATAATTATTATAGCCTATACATTAGCAAAATATGCAGATAACTATCAAATCTGAAGATAATAAAGGCATCAACATTAAATATCAAAAATAGATAGCAAAGGGAATGAAATTGGAAATTAGTTAAAGCATTGACATGTATTTGTAAAATGTACTTAGCAGGCTAAACATGCAGACAAAAAATAAGAGAATGTCAGACTGTTGATAGACCATACACGAATTCATACTTTTTTGTTTTAGGCTACCATTAAGATAAATATAGCCTATGTGATATATTAGACAATTAAAAAGAAATATGATAATGCTGGAGCTACGGTAAAGATTTAAATGCAAATGTGTGGACATCGTCATTTAAAATTGTAGCAAGGGTAGAATATACATTTGTATTATTTATATATCAGCTCACACTCCAAATCCCTAGGTGGCAGTAATGTACCCTTTTGTTTGATAACCTCCAATTAACCTTAATAATAAGAAGAAGTTGTGAAGCGGAAACGTGTTAACAGCTCTTTCTAGAATGTAGCAGATAGCCGATGTAGCTTGTGTGGGATTTGCTCGGAAGATATATATTTTTTTCCGGGAAAATAAACGCATTCATCATATTGCATCGTAAATACACCTCAAAGTACAGTTGCGCCTTAACGACCTCACGTTTTGGACACTATTGGCTGACGTTATTAACGTTAGACAGTTGTTATCATAATGTCTAGAATAGATTACAGCGTGTGGGATCATATTGAGGTCTCGGATGATGAAGACGACACACACCCTAATATCGACACACCAAGCCTTTTCAGGTGGAGACATCAGGTAGAGTATTGACGTTGTTTTAAATTGACATATTTTGCTTTAGTTTAATAAACAATATATGTGCATGCTGTTCTGCAAATTATCTTACTAATTTACTAGATAGGATTCTGCAGATACTTCTGTATAGCCTAGTAGTTACGGTAGCTGTGGTGGACACACTTATGCAGAAATCTTTTGAAGACTAATATTAAATTCTTGTTTCCAGGCCCGCGTAGATCGAATGGATGAATACCAAAAAAAGGGGGACGACATGGACAAGGTACTTAATGAATGCAGACGTAAACTCGCAGACGCTCAGGTAAAAACACGGGATTTGACCAAGTCCGCAACCGATGACGCCAAAGCAGAACTGGTCAAGGCACAGGCCGAGGAGAAAAGGCTGAAAAAGGAGGAACGCGATTTGGAAAGGAAACTGGACGAGCACAGACGGGAAGAGAAGAAGATGCCTTGGAATGTGGACACATTGAGCAAAGAAGGATTCAGTAAGGTGGGACACAGCAATCTCTTCACACATCAAAACATACTTTTTGTATCTTGCAAAAGCTTTCACATTACATGTACACATCTCAGTTGTGTTGCATATGTCTTCCCCAGCTTACTGTTGTTGCTTTTAATGAGCATTTGAATTCTATTAAGGGTGGAGTAGAGCAATACATGCTACTGAGCATTCTGAGTTTCACAGCAAAATCAACAAGGTTGTATTCCATTGGCTATAACCACAAGGGTAGGTCCATATACTAATTGAACAGTGTATGTGCATACTGTAAAACGTTTCCACCCTTATGTTGTTGGTCATAGAGCGTTGTGAATGTTAAACCTGAAACTGGCGAGGAGACTGAAGAGGAGAAAGAGCAAAAGCATAAAACCTTTGTGGAAAAGTATGAAAAGCAAATAAAACATTTTGGTAAGCACACCTGGCATGCGTTTTCCCTTGTGTTGAATGTGGGCGAAGATGTACCGTGTTACAGGTTGTATACACTTTGAGACTGACAGTGGTGGTGTTTTTGCTACAGGCATGATGCGGCGTTGGGATGACAGCCAGAAGTACCTTTCTGACAACCCTCATCTAGTCTGTGAGGAGACTGCCAACTACCTGGTCATCATGTGCATTGACCTTGAAGTAGAGGAGGTAATGTCTGCAGTTTGTCTTAAAAAATATAACATTTAATTAGTCATACACGTACTTGTGGTTTTCATTCACTTTCATCAACATGATGTTTATTATGCATAGATGAGGTGGTCTAAGACGTTTCTTTGCTCTCCAACATCCCCTTCAACCCCATCCTTAGAAACATGCATTGATGGAGCAAGTGGCTCATCAGACCATAGTCATGCAGTTCATTCTGGAACTGGCAAAGAGTCTGAAGGTGGACCCCCGTGGGTGCTTTCGACAGTTCTTCACCAAGATTAAGGTAATTTTGCAGGCTTGGGTTACTGATGATTTTTAGGGCACTTTAATTAAGCCTATTGCATTTCACTTTGACATTAACCCACATTAGTACACACGGGGTTAATGTGTATTTGGTTCTGCAAAGTTGCTGTTTAATAACGTGTCATGTCACTTGCAGACTGCAGACCAACAATATCAAGATGCTTTCAATGATGAGCTGGAGTCTTTTAAGGAGCGTGTACGTGGCAGGGCTAAGATTCGTATAGAAAAGGCCATGAAGGAGTATGAGGAGGAGGAGCGTCAGAAGCGCCTGGGACCTGGAGGCCTCGATCCCGTAGACGTTTACGAGTCCCTGCCACAAGTAAAGCCTTGGTGTTTTTTTTTTTAATTTTTTTTTGTTTTTTGTTTTTTTATACTTAGCACAGTGTGTGTGATTTTATATCTGCTTAATTCTATTTGCAGGAGATGCAGAAATGCTTTGATGACAAAGACATTTCAATGTTACAAGAAGTTATTACCAAAATGGATCCCACGGTGAGTTGTGAATACATTTGATATTGAAATGCTCTATCTGGAGGTTTTAAATGAGTTGCACAGTGATGGTAGATGCGTTCATTTTAAGTGATGCTGCAGGGTAACTACAACATCAAATGGAATGGATGTACAGATTAATAAGTGCATGTTATCTTCAAGTCACCTCTGTCATATACAGTATAGTAATTGTTTTAATTATTACCATGCAATGGCTACACCCCATTTGGACCTTGTTTGTCTCAAAAGAAGCAAGAGAACAAGATTATTATTATTATTATTATTAAATAACTAAATATATATATATATTTCTATCCATTAATTTACTATTTCTCGCTATCAAAATTGAGTTGAAAATGCATTTTGGAATGGGAAGTCTTTTTAATAAGTATTGACAAAAGTGTAGACTTTACACACACATATCATAAAGAATCTTAAATGTACCCTGTGTCTATGATAATTAATTTCGTACCCTGGGGCCTCATTTATCAAAGTTGCATACGAACAGATATGTGCGTAAACCAATTGTTTCTACGCAAAGAGTGGGATTTATCAGTTTGTACTTGAGTGTTCGTAAATCTATGCATACTTCCAACCATACGTACCCACAGCACCTTTATGGTAGAAAAGTCAAACTGCTAATGAAACACCATCTACCAAAATGGAGAAGGAATTGACCGTAATAGACCAAATCATAAACTTTTAAGAAAAAATCTCCAATTAATTTGTTTATTTTTGTTGTTCTTGTATGTTTTCAAGACACTTGGCTACTAATAAGGATATCAGGATACTACGAAATTCATAAACATTAAACAATTTGAGTCTAATGGAGTAATATACTTTATTAACAAAGAAAATTTATAAAAGTTTTTTTCAGCTTGCAGAATGGTACTGAGCAAACTAATACATTGTAGCAACTCTCTCTCTCCTTGGCACAAAGCCCCACCCTCTTTCCCAGACCGCCACTGTTTCCCATGAGTTCTCAATGACTTTATTTTAATTAATTTAAGTTTACCTTTTTTATTTGCGTTATAATGTTTGCCTTGTTGGTGTCAGTGTGTCTGAAAATGTGTCGTTTTTGTTTTTACAGAAATGGTGTTATTGCACCATTTCAGAAGTTCTACATTGAACAACAGTGCTTGATACTGATGTGACCGCTTGTTTAAACAGTTTGTATTAATGTTTTCTTCCTACTGCACATGCAACAATATTCATGGTGTTCTATCATTTTATCAATGGGTTTTACTCATAGATATGTATGTATACACTTCAGAGATCAAAATTATAAAAACAAATGTAGGATGCAAAAACGTTATGTTTATGCATCCTACTTTTTTTTATCACTGAAGTGTATACATGCATATCTATGAGTAAAACCCATTGATAAAATTATAGAACACCATAAATAACTTTTTTTTTATTTATTTATTTATTTTTTTTAAATTATTATTCTTTGGCTTCTAAGATATCTTCATGTTAGCGGACAGAAAATTGTGAAATTTCTTCATTAAGTCAATGTACTTTGTAATGATTGATAAATCCCACTTTCCTTCATACGAGTGAATTTGGAAGCTTTTCTACAAAACAATGATAAGTTAGGTCCCTGGCTCTATTTGCCCAAATGTAGTTATAAGAGGCTAAACGTCTGTTGTTCTTGCTCTTTAGGAGGCGAAGATTCACATGAAGAAGTGCATAGACTCTGGGCTCTGGGTTCCCAACTCCAGGACAGAAGATGGTGGTGGTGACCGAGAGGATGAAGCTACATATGAGGAGCTTAAGAACGAAAAGCAGGAGTAACCAATGGCTTTTATGATTTTTACTGTTGTATTCACCTGCTGTATTGCCCCCTCCCCCCCCACACACACACACACACACACACAATGTTTATGGGTGATTTGTTTTCCAGAGCACTGGAACAATGGTATACCTTCTGTAAGATGTGTATCTCTGATTTTAAGGATCTGTCATAATGTTCACCTAACTTTATAATGTTGCAACAGCATAATCTGCTTGGAAATAAAATTGCCCGAACTATCTCAAAACACTTGTTAATAAGAGCTCCGTAAAATCTATATTTGTTCGGCAATGCAATCTTGTGTTAATTCCTCGACGTGAGCATAGTCGTAATATTTTGATTTTTCAAAGCTGCAGTGTTACAACTCAACCAGCAGGAGTCACTGTTTTCATTACCTGAAGGTAAGGGGAGTGTCTGGTTCAGATCACTAACCACGGTGCATTAGCTATTTCCCGAGAAAAATACGAGATGAGTTGGCGACGGGGAAATAACATTCAGGCGTTGACGAAAACTGGCATTCCATTCTGTTAGATTTTCTTGAAAATATTGATTTACTGCTGAACGGTAAGATAATTGAAATATAATAAACCTGCTGTAAAGCAGTATCTTGTGCTGTAATGCGTTAGGGAATATCATTAAATTGTATATCCCACTGATAAGATTTACTGAAAATATTTGGCGCTGATGTGGATTGTTTTCACGATTGATAGTGCTGCGTAGGATAGCATACTGTAAGCTATACGTAAGATCATTTAGCCTACTTTGTCGATTATGTAAACAAACAGTAACCCGGAAGGCCTTATAGTTTCATTTTTATATTTGGTCCAATTCTGCTGTACGGTACAGTACATTGTGACACAATAGCCTACTCTACGTGTTACTGTACACGTGTCATTGTGTTTTAGTCACAATAATCAAATCTGAAATGTTCACAGTAACATTACTGTACCAGGTAGGCCTACAGAATCCTTGTTTAAATTGTTATGTACGGTAATGTAGAGTGGAACGTAATTGTAAATGTGTATTTCAAAGTAGTATAATGTTTCGATCGTTTTGGAAGTATACATTCATTATAAACGCGTCAACATAAACATGTAGGCCTAGTCGTAGCATACGTACGTTCACTAATTTCTACGCCTTGTGAAAGTTATGTCCGTGGACGGAAATAAATATTTGAAGGAAGTATCTTAATAAAAATGGACGACGACCTATCAATTTTTTTTATGGTTGGTGTTTTCTACTGTAGAAAAATAATAGAATAAATTAAATTTCACCCATCTACGTGGCTGAGTACAAGTGGGTACTGTATACTATGCTGTTAACAGGCAAAGAACCATATATACCGATGCTGTCAGAGGGCTGTGATTGGTTAATGAAAATGTTTGTAAAATATAATTAATTCATGCAAACAATGCAATGTTGAAAATGCCCTAGGTTACATTGGCAACATCTACAATCTGCTGTCCTTTGTAGCCTTTGTTGTGTCCTTAAAGGCTACAGTAGGCTGTGGTAGTGTCTGACATGGTCACGCAAGTGACACTACTAGGTGGCGGTGAAGGGAATTTACTTAGAAGCTATAGCCAATAAAAGGGTAGGCAGTGATTCCCAACCTTTTTTGTCTTATGTACCCTTTGAGCTGGTTTGCCAAGGCATAGTACCCTCATACTCATGTGCTGATGGTTCTCCTAAACCTGTTCTATTGAACGGAAATATCCATGTGTTTTCTAGCTAATTGTGTGCAGTTTTGATGTGCATGTGAAATTCTGAGTAGTGTAACAATTGACACCTAGAGAATTATACTAACATTACTATGATTTTCTAAATCATTTGTAACCCCCAATCCTTCCACATATTGCAAGCTGCTTAAGTACGGTACCCCTAGGGGTATGCATACCCCTGGTTGGGAACCACAGGCCTAGGGAACCATCTCATAGACAAACAGTTGGAAAATATATATATTAATTAAAAGAGTCGCACACTTATTTTAGGCAATGTCAAAGGTTATGTCATAATATTGATGTTTAAAATCATAATTATTTGTCAAATTTAAAAGTAATGGGCTAATTTAAATTTTGAGATGGAATATTAAAAAAAAGTAACGTAAAAAATGAAGTCTTTGACTCTATCTCCTGTAATATCCTATTTGTAATTGTAGCCTATACTGTAGGTCAGAGACTCAGAAGGTGGGGGGGGTGGGGGTGAATGGGTAGATCCCCGGATTTCCCCAGTTTCATAGGCAGTTCAATCTTCCCCCTCACTCACCGACACTTCAAGGACGCTCTGGTGACATAATATATAGCTTGTGGCACTTGTGGTGTGTAGAGCGTTATTTCTCTGAGGCAGGATAGTGGGGTTTGAGTCCCGGTGGGAAAGGCTTTGTTACACATGACTTATTATTACGTTTTAACACAAATTACGCAAATTAAGCATACCTCTACCATCTTAAAAACTGAGACCTTCTGCTCACAGTTTCGTCTCCCCTATCTTAAAATAGAGGTGTCAAAAGTACACAAAGTCAGTACTTAAGTAGAAGTAAGACTGGTAAAAGTAAAAGTATTGATTCATCATCTGTACTCAAGTAAAAGTAAAAAAAAATAGTACATGCTCTGAAATGACATTAACTTGTACCGACTGTTTCTGGGCAAAAGATAACTGAACTTCGAGAGGACGTTAATGTTTTAATATAATAACATAATCAACATAATGTTATAATATATCCTGATATAGTTTTTTGTTTACAATTGCTAGGACCTGAAACTATTAACACGGGGAGCACAACAGCATTATATGGGCAGAACTGGATTATTTTTCATTGCTATGGCACAAACTACATTCAATGTAGGCCATACAAATGTAATGGATTCTTTTCTCACATAGCCGTCATCAAAACTATGTAGCCCAACTAAGGCCAATTATCATGCTTACATACCGGTACTCTTTTCAAACCTGTTACACAACTCAGACCCTAACTTAACATCAAATACAAACAGATTGCAATTGCATAATATCTGATAGAAATACTGTATATTACAAATCTAAAATATTTTTGCATACAGCTGCTTCTCATTATATCCTATGTATCATATTTATAGGGATAGATCAGGCATGCCAAAATATTATTTCTATAAGTGTATTGCCCAAGATGACATTTGATGAGAACGTGGATAAATGCAGAAGAATTGACTAGCATTGCTACTAAATCTGTAGATGGTGTAGTCTATAGTCGCCAGATTCACCACTTATTTTTCCATCTCTCATTTATAATAGCCTGTTTTGGTAAACCTGAATTACTTATTACATACTGAAAGAGCCTTTCAGTATGTATAGTTTCAGCCTTTTGTCTTGTTACGTAATATGCGCCAATAGTCCTACCATGGATAGTATTTCTTATATTGTCTTTAGGTTTTCAATAAGTCTATTGGGAATTATGCAAAATAAATCAACAGTTCCTCTCAATTGTTTATAAACACATTAACACTAAAGTAACTAGCTTTTAAAAAAATGTAATGAGTAGAAAGTATAGATATTTGTGTAAATATGTAAGGAGTAAAAGTTAATGGTTGACAGAAAAATACACACTTAAGTAAAGTACAGATACCTGACAAAGCTACTTAAGTACAGTGTTCAAGTATTTGTACTTAAGTAGCTCCCAAGCTCTGCCTAAAAAATCTCAACTGCGCCATTGGCCTAGGCATACTCATTACAAGTCAGTTTGGATAAAATTATTATTATTATTGTTAGTTTTGAAACACCGGTGTGCTGAAGAATGGCAATAAGCTTCCTCAGTTTCTTTGAGCTTTTTATCTGTGCACCCTGGGTATTCCCTCACACCAAGCAGATTTGTTGCCTCTCCCTGCTGTGTTGGCCAGAGTGATACGCCTTAGTGGGTTCCAATCTTATTTGGTAGGCTTTGCTTGTGTTTGTTGTCTGTTGGATTTCAACTTCCTGCTGACTCGGTCCAACATTAGGCCGCCATTAGGCCTCATTAATACCAGGCTTAATCAACAGTGAGCTGGGGCTGTAATATGAGATCTGGGTGTGTAACCTACCTTTTAAATCTGCACTTCAAATACATTATTGTAATTGTCTTGTGTCTTCATGCCAGTTTACAGTGATCTACAATGTCAGGAAGTTGGCCTTTTAAAAAAATAAAGGCTAGGGGAAGTACAGAGCTATGTGCGCCTCTAATGCCACAGTGCATTCAGGTGTACCTGTTCTGGAGCAAGGATGGGGATCGTTATTTATCACACACAGAAGGAGAGATCACAGCAGAGGATCTCTGTGTGTCTGCTGCAGAGGCAGTAGGTAAGAGTCATTTTGTTGGTCATACAAAACAGACACGTTTTACAGTTTATTTTTTGTTTTGTCCACTTATTAGATTAATCAGCTCATTTAAATATGTTCTATTCACCACAGGCATATCTCCACTCTGTCATGTGTTATTTGCTCTGTATGAACCGGCATCCTGCTGCTGGTATAGCCCAAACCATGTTTTCAAACCAGAAGAAAATGCTGGCATTGTACTCCATTATCGTCTAAGGTAAGTGAGAATCTTGTTTTTGATTGTGCCACACACACACACACACAAACACACACACACAAAAATAAACAGTTTAAATGACTATCAAAAAGGTTTATATTTCTCAATTTGTTAAAATGTGTGTTCATGTGCACTTCTTTTTACCAAAATGGATCCATCCACCTGGCGAGTGTGGTATATCAAGATGCTTATTACACAGCATGATTGCAGGTGTGCCTTGGACTGGCCACAATATTAAATATGAAATATCTTGAATAATGACATTTATTAGGCACTGACTATAGAAACCAGTCATACCTGGTTGACCAACTTTTACATGCACTATACTGCATAGAAAAGATCAGGTAGATTGTGGCCAGTTGAATGAATGCTGGCCCCCTCCTCATCAATGCCTGTACCAAGATGCACGTTGCAATCCAGAGCATCCCACACAAATGCGATCACTGGCATGTCTGGTGAGCGCAGGCCATGCAAGAACTGGGAATTCAGCTTCCAGGAAATGTGTACGTATCCTTGCAACATGGAATGACTGGCACGCCACTGGGCCTCAGGGTCTCATCATGGCATCTCTGTGCTTTCAAATTACCATCAACAGAATTCCCCTGTGTCCGCTGTTTGCAGCTAATGCTGGCCATACATACCAACCTCACCGCTGCCATGTAGCGCACTGTTCACAATCACAACGTTGACATTAGCATACCGCTCACCCCACACAAGCAAGCAACGTTTACCTACATGGCACTTTATAACACAAAATGTAGTCAAAATTGAAGTGCTGTACAGATAAATACATGTAATGCATGAAAAGTACAGCACATACAGCATAAGACAACACGGTACATTGTCTACCATCGGCCCAGTGCAGTATAAGTCAGGATTCATCCATGAAGAGCACTTCACACAACACAGGGTTAATCTGTGTCCACCTCTCAAATACCAGGCTCGCGCGAGCATTTGTGCAGAACATATCTGGCTGTGCAAACCAACCGCTGCATCAGCTGTCTGCGCGTGGCTGGTCTCAGATTACCTTGCAGACTGTGGTGGTTCTGAGCTGGTGTGGTCACATGTGGTCTGCAGTGGTGAGACTCGTTGGATGTGCTGTCAAATTCTCAACCGTGATTACAGTAGTGTAAAGAATGCTAGATTCACAGGCAGCGGCTCTGGTGGACATCCCTGCAGTGAGGATGCCAATTGCATATTCCCTCTTGTGGCATTGTGTCGTGATACTGCTGCACATTTTATTGCGGCCTTTTGTGACCAGTACAATGCACACATGTGCAATAACATTGTTCAGTCTACATCTTGATATACCACACCTGGCAGGTGGATGGATCTTGGCAATTGTGCTAGCTATGTTGCTATGGCGCTAGCTAACAAAGCATGTTAACACATTTGTGAACAGCATTTGAGATAAACAATATGTGTGCTTACAAATGTTTTACTTCAACTCATGAAAAAGCGGGAGCAAGTCTGCCAGTCGACAAATAACTGGTGTCTTCTATTCAGGTTTTACTTTCGGAACTGGCATGGCTTAAATGAAACAGAGCCGCCCATTTTCCGTTATCCTGTGCGACTGGGAACAGAGGGGAGTGGTTCTCTCTTGCTGGAAATGGCGTCACTGGAATACTTATTCGCTCAGGCATGTTTTGGGCATTGTTCGGGAAGCTTGGCCTTTCAGTACAGGCTTTAGTGATGCTAATTTAATTAAGTCTACCCTCTCTAATAGGCAAAGCACGACTTTGTCAACGATGCAGTGCTAATGGAAGCACAATCCGAGGATGAAATAATTCGCTTAAAGAATGAAAGTTTGGGAATGGCTGTGCTGCACATCTCACATCAGGCTATGCATAAAGGCTGTACCTTAAAAGAAGTTGCCAAGAAAGTCAGGTAATCTCGAAAAGAGTTTCAGATAGAGTATAATGCGCGATATCGCCTCTGGATCCAGATAACGTCCTGATCTCTTCACAGCTTCCTTAACTGCATCCCAAAGTCTTTTGCCAGCCACATAGACAAGGGCAACATCTTGACTAAGAGGAGGATTCAGTGGGTGTTTTCAGACTTTATGAAGACTTTCCAGCAGCACACAGTAGATAAAGGGCGGCTCAGCTCCCAGGAGGTCATGTATAAATACATTTCTACGCTTGAGCGGTTGTCCGCCCAATTTGGCGCAGAGATCTTCCCCGTCTCCCACTTTAAGTTGAGGGAGGAAGGAGATGAGTGTGGCTCATATCTCAACACCACTGAGGCCCACGGCATCTCGGAAGAAAACTTCATAGCCCCAGCCACACACGAAATAATGGTGTCGGGCACCAAGGGGATTCAGTGGAGGAAAGTGTCTGCGCAAAAGGTAATCTCATAATTATGTGTTTTTTGTCATTGCTGGATGTCTTACATTTCTGTTATGGAAGTGGCACATTTATTTATTTCTATCTCCCCCCTTCTATTCAGGCTCAGGCAAACAGTTATTGTAGAAATGATTACATGCATTACAAGAAGACAAAGAAACAAGCCAGTCAACCGGATAACAATTCCAGTGACTGGACTTCCTTTTGTGACTTCCTAGAAATATCTCACATTGCCATCAGTGGACCTAATCTATGCATTACCACGCAGGACAATCGTTCACTGGTAAGAGCTGTTCTCTTTTTCTCTAAATAGATACGTTTACATGCACGTATGTGAGTAAACATATCTATTTTCAGAATGCGTTAGTGATGTTCAGCATTCGTAAAAGGCTTGTCACAAAACTCACACATGGAGCTGAGGATGAAATCAATCTAATTTAATTAACTATTATTATTTTCAACCTCTATTGGGTATTTATTTGATCGCAAATCATGTGAAATGCTTGTTGTCAAAGAAATGTCAGCTAAAACTCATATAGGGCCTTTAATGTTAATGTGTGTTTCTGTGTGATCATGTAGGATCTTCATATGAACCTCAGCATGGAGGCTAGATCCTTCATCTCCCTTGTAGATGGGTACTTCCGGCTGACTGCAGACGCCCACCATTACCTTTGTCATGAGGTGGCACCTCCAAGGATAGTACTGAGCTCGGCAAATGGCATTCATGGACCAATGCTGTGAGTTTCCCCCCTTACGCGCTCACATACGCAAGCACCAGTATGTGTAAAGACAGAAACGGGTTAAAATGGAAAACTCTCCTTTATTGTCAGCGATGAATTTGCCCTGGCTAAGCTGAAGAAGGAGGTAGCGGAGGATGGTGCATTCCTTGTTCGTTGGAGCGCTCTCGACTACCACCGCCTCATACTAGTTGTTTTGAACAAAAGCCAGGTTAGATCACCTGTGGGATTCTCTACAGTATAACGGTGGTGTGATATTCCTGTATTCGTGTAACTTTGTATGTGTTTGTCTGCGACCTACAGAATGGGGTGCAGCCAGTCCACAAGCAGTTCCGGATTCATCACAAAGACTCAATGTTCTCTCTGGAAGGATGGGAACAGGAGTTCGCCAGCATAAAGGAGCTCACAGACAGCCTGAAGTCATTTGTGCTCATGTCTGGTAACGACAGTTTTACAGTCAAGAAATGCTGCCTTCCCAGACCTGCAGGTTAGTATGTAAAGGTGAAAGCATTGTGTGATCATATCCGGATGTTTTCTTTATCACAGTGGCAGCATTGTCACTATATTCTGTCATCCTGATTCATCCATAACCAGTGAGGTTTTACTAGGCTGTGTGTGTGTGTGTGTGTGTGTGTGTGTGTGTGTGTGTGATACAGAAATATCCAACTTGTTAGTGATGAGGCAAAGTGCAGACCAATCCGTTCAGCCTGGCTCTTTTGGCCTAAATCTGACCCAGCTGCGCTTCCATCAAATCAAAGACAAAGAGACTGTACAGGTGAATACACGGGTTACAGTTGACACATCTCATCAGAATAATGTGTGATCATGTTTTTGTTTTTTTGTCATTTGTTTCATTATTATTTGTTTGTATTTTTCGTGAGCAGGAACAACATTTGGGCCGTGGCACCAGAACCAACATCTATACTGGTCGTCTGCTTGTGTGCAGTGGAGGGGACAGTGAAGAGTTTAACAACAACGTGGATCACCGTGGCATCCGAGTGGTTCTTAAGATCCTTGACCAAAGCCACAAAGATATTGCACTAGTAAGCAACCACTGAAAGTAGAATTCTCTTTGACTGTGACTTCCAGGCTTTTGTGTGTATACGAGTGGTGATTGTACTGTACTTGTTGCGCTTGGCTCTATAACGTTTACTCCTCCTCTTTTCTAGGCATTTTTTGAGACAGCAAGTCTCATGAGCCAGGTGTCCCACAGTCACTTGGTGTTTGTGCATGGCGTGTCTGTCAAAGGATCTGAAAGTAAGAGCAATACAACAATTTCTTTATATATTCCTGTAATTTCCCCTTTGTACCACTTCCCTGTTTTGGTGAATTATTCTGATACTTCTCAACCACAAGTTATTCCGTTTTCCTTTTGTCTTTTAAAGAGGAATCAGTGAAACATCTAGTATTTAACAGGTAGCCAATATGGCCTCATGAAGTTTTGGTCTTTTATAATAATATGTGGAAAAATACTTATTACTGCATAAGGTACAGTAATAAATAATATTTATTTGTATAGCACATTTCATACAGAATTGCAGCTAAAAGTGCTTTACAGAAAGGGAAAAAACAACTACAGAAAAACAACATTAATAAAAATGGTTAAATTAAAACAGATAACAGGACATTACGCTGTTCGTAATATACGTCTCTGTGATCACCGTTCCAAATGGGCCTGCCACAGGTCTTTTCCCCACCGCAACAACACCGGTCCGGTGACCGGGCCTCCCTGAGCACTTCATTTTTAGCAACATAAGGGGTATAGGAATGGTTAAAAGAATACAATAAAATACATAATGTGATATTGGAACAACATAATAAATAAATAATTAAGTATAAATATAATAACAGCAGATTAAGATAGACCAGACAGTTTATCGCTGTTCGTTACTTTGACGAGAAGGGCTAAAAATATTCCGTCATAATATATTGTTAAACGTAACTAATTTCTGTACGACAAAACTAGGGCTAATTATTAACTGTGTCTTAGTTTCGTGTTCGTCTCCATTTTACACTTTTACAAAACAGCATCGGTTCATCAGGACAGACCAGATTGATACGCTTTGGGACGCCTGCCTTTACATGCACATGAAGGTTAATGACATCCAATTCTTAATCCGTAGGGATTAATATGGAATTGGCCCACCCTTTGCAGCTATAACAGCGTCAACTCTTCTGGGATGGCTGTCCACAACGTTAAGGAGTACGTTCATTGGAATTTTTGACCATTGTTCTAGAAGCACATTTCTGAGGTCAGGCACAGATGTTGGACGAGAAGGCCTGGCTCGCAGTCTCCTCTCTAATTCATCCTAAAGGTGTTCTCTATCGGGTTGAGGTCAGGACTCTGTGCAGGCCAGTCAAGTTCCTCCACACCAAACTCGCTCATCCATGTCTTTATGGACCTTGCTTTGTGCACTGGTGCGCAGTCATGTTGGAAGAGGAAGGAGCCGTCCTATCACAGTAACACTGTGAGCTCCTGAGAGCGACCCATTCTTTCACAAGTGTTTGTTGAAGCAGTCTGCATGCCTAGGTGCTTGATTTTATACACCTTTGGCCGTGTTAGTGATTGGAACACTTGAATTCAATGATTCAGGGGTGTCCCAATACTTTTGGCAATATAGTGTATGTAGCTTAGTCTTTTCAGTGATCTTGTAGGGGCAGTGGGGGCACATCAGTTGTTCTAATTCACAGCCAGCCACCGCAACAGTTGTCATGTTGTTGTCTTTGTTTTGATTACACGCATTGCTGGCGACGCAAGATGTACGCAAAAAGTAGCATCTTTGGTGAGAAATTAAAAATGTTCCCGTGTTCGGGCAGTTTAAACTACCTCTCTTCGTGTCTCCCTTGACGACTACTATAATATCATTATTATGCCAGACTTGCTTCCTGTTTAAGAAAAACATGAAGCTCAAATGTTGGAAAATGTAAATATTGGCAACTGTAATCTGCACATGCTAAACCTGAAATATGTGGAACATCCACAGACTGTAGCATGTACTGGCTGGTGATCAGAATATTTGTGGGGCAGACACATAGTCTGATGTCGATTTAACTAAATGCATGTAGGATACACAAACATGCTAGCTAACAAAACGCATGGAAAACAGGACATTTAGGGAGAACATGCCTCGGCCGAGCTTTGTATTGATTCACGATTATGTCATATTAACCTCCCTACCTTAATATTAGGCACGTTGATTGTGTGTTTCTGGAATCCAATTTTTCAAACGAGTTCTCAAAACAAACTTTCCTGTTGCACTGTTTTAGTGCCTGTTTCGGCACAACAGCTATATTTACACTAATCGGTGCACGTGTGCACCCCTAAAAATGAAACCATGACGTCCAACCAGCCGTAGTAGGGCACACATTTTACCTTTCAGCTTTCAAGTCAAAGATTCATCCGTAAGCGAGAAATGCTCACGTGTGGCTTTGTTTACAACCGGCTTCAGAGTTACCGGGTCGTTTAACTCACAACACTGCATTTGCGAGAGGTGTCTGCGCCTTTTTTAGTTCTCTGTATAGGATTTGATTGGAATGCCCTGCTTTAAATATAAATTAGAAATTTCCTGCCAGAAAGGTGAATCTTTAATATAATAGATGAAGTGATTCATTACATTTATCATACTACCATTTCAATTATTTTCCCTGATGTTAGAAACAGTTTGGGTGAAAAATGATAGTGCGCACAGTGTCAAAATTCAATATTTTTGGGGGGACTATGTCTTGGGAAATTTATAACAACTCTTATCATTTAATATTTCAGATATAATGGTGGAAGAATTTGTGGAGTTTGGGCCTTTAGATGTTTTTCTTAGGAAAGAAAAGGCAATGGTGACACCTCGGTGGAAATTCATTGTTGCAAAACAACTTGCCAGTGCTCTCAGCTATCTTGTGAGTTTCTGCAAAAACTGTATCTCTGTCTTGCTATAATCAGATATTTGTTCATTTATAACTGTACATTAGCTATGTCCCTTATATGACAAGGTTTTCCCATACACATACGGTAACAGTAAATACAAACATTGTATGCGTTTAATGGCTTTATTTAAGTTTTGTTTTTAAATATGCAACTGCTACTAACATAAGTCAAACGAGAACATATACTGTAGGTCTCTGGCAAACAGCATTGCAAATATTGTTATATAATGTACTGTTGAGTACATTTGGCCATTTGGGTACATCTAATTGTTTAGAAAGCAAAATGTAATAAAAGCACTCTCTAACAAATGAACTAATGTGATCATTCCAGGAGACTAAGCGACTGGTTCATGGAAATGTCTGTGCCAAGAACATATTGGTGGCACGTCGTGGTCTGGAGTATGGCACTTCTCCTTTCATCAAGCTGAGTGACCCAGGCATTGCTTTGAATGTTCTTTCACGGGAAGGTCAGTGCTATTGGCAAAGATTGTACACATTCAGTTTGTACTGTCGCACTAAATTACATTTAAACAGATTAGATAAGAGTAAAGGAAGCTTCATGCGGGCAACTTCCGGGAGCCTATTTCCTTTTACATTGACATTTAATGATAACAAAATGTACAATTGATACTGCTATATACAGAAAGGCAGCTTAAAATACTGCATTAACACACCAAGTGTTAATGCACTATTCAATATTGGGTACAGAGAATGTTTGACGTTTTAGAGCTAAATATGAATATGAAAATATGAATATGTTCTCTGGACCTTCTGTAACCCAGAAAGACAGACAGACAACATATTGCCTACCATATGATGGAGACACATGGAAACACAGAGACAAATATTATGAAGACACTAAACAAATAGTATGTTATGCACAGGGGCGCCGTGTATAGGGGGAAAAGTTAGGACAATTCCCAAGGCCACTGAATGACGGGCCCCAAAAAATAGATAAAAACTAATAAAAATGTAAACTCGGCAAAAAAAAGAAACGTCCTCTGACTTTCAACTGTTTTTACTTTCAGTAAACTTAATGTGTGTAAATATTTGTATGAACA
>JAODUH010044802.1:0-19981 GCA_027564835.1 Typhlichthys subterraneus
ATTTAAGAATAAATAAATGTATGTAAAAATAATTAAATAAATGTAGAAATGCACAAATAAATAAATAAATACATGTACAATAATTCATACTTTTATACAATACAATTATTCATACTTTTATTTATTTATACTTTTATATATTTAATTATTTATTTTTTATTATGGCAGTCCTGGTCCTCCATAGGGTACATGGTACTATCTGCAATGGAAAAGGACCCGTGCCGAGGCGAGTAGAGTCTAGTAGTAGAGCTGACACTATTCAATGGAAAAGCTCCCTAAAGCGAGTAGAGGCGAGGCGAGTAGAGGTGAGTAGAGGCGAGCTGGTACCAGCAATGGAAAAGCGCCATTCAACAACAAACATGAATCGACAGGAGAAAGTAGTTCTTAATATATTTCGGGTGTTTTTACTTACTTTTTGTCTATCTCACGACACAGCGTCATTCACAATGACATGTAAATAACATGGCAAATTATGCAAATTAGGCGATTATCTCATTTAGCAACTTCTATCGACTTTTACCACAGCCAATAGCTACTTTCCTTACTGAGGAGTTGGCAACACTGCGTACAAGATTCAACCAAGGTTGAAAAGTTTTGAAATGCCCAGCCAGCTAGGTACCTGTTAGCCCCGCTAATATCGTTTTCTAGCGTGTTAAAAGCATACAAAAAAATATTTATTTCGGCGAATCTCTTAGTAAATACACATATTGTCCGTGTTTTTTTTAAGATCGATATTTTCGCCGTCTGAAACCCATGGTTATTTATTAGTTTAATGGTTCATGGTGAGTGTGGTTGTAGTCTTGTTAATGTTAGGCATATAAAACATCAAATTTGTTAATTACACAAACAACGTCCGTGTTAAACATAAAGTAAAGTTCATCAGTAAAATCCACGATGTACGGTACCTAGTTTCCTAGTAATTTAGAGATTGCTAATTTAATGCACTGGCATAGAGTAAAGAGTCCTGGCCGCAACACGCCCACACTCGGCCAGTTTGCCCAGCGTTGTGTATTTTCCTTTGGATGCAGAACAATACGGACGGTGCTTGCATAAAAATAATGCATGTTAAATATTTGACGCATTTGGTGGGCAACCGGCGTGATGCAGTGTATGTATCACTGCACTTTACCTGTGTTCTTCTAATAACTCTTACTAATTCATAAAACAACAAACTTCTAGTATGCTGTTAAAGTGGCTCAACATATTGTACTTCACCGGCTGGCAAATGTAGACTACATGATACAAACATATTTCGTATTGGATACGAAAGTAGCTGACGTGGTACCGTAACGTCAAAACGTATAAGTTAGCATGATGTTTATGTGTTGCTTGGTAAGAGTCCAGCAAAGTAGTTGCAGAGAGACTTGTTATTATTTCTATACCTTCCATAGACATTAGGGCCCACGTCGACCAAACAAACGCCTTTGTAGTTCAGAGCTGCCAGCGCTGAGCGTCCTCGGAGGAGAAACGTTGTGAGCGCTAAGCGTTTTTTAGCGATGCGCTCCAGTTTAACTTTTGGAACAGCGCTGGAGTCTTCAATGTCAATGTTTTTGTGTGTAGCCTAGCAACAACAGCTGGAGAGAAGCGCTCTGGAACCGCTGGCCTAGCACAGGCCCCTATGGTTGGATGCTTGTGGGACTATTTGTGTTGGCAGAGCCATATAAAATCATTAAACAAACAATTTTCTGTTTAACAAATAAAAGGCTTGTCGAACTCGATGAGATACAACAGTTCGACAAGTGCCTTTTATTAAAGCAATTAACAAACAAAAAACACATACAATGATGTGCGGCAGTGTTGGGCAATCTACATTGAAAATGTAGTGAGCTGAGCTACCAGTTACTCTAGTGTATAGTTCAATTAAGCTTCACTACACTGAAGCTACCCCCCGAGAGAAATGTAGCAAACTAAGCTACAGCAACATGGCAAACTTAGTTGACAGTACTACATTTAAGCAATTTTTTTAAATACCCTGCATCAAAGTCTCAGGCATCAGCCCAGTGATTGGTAGGCCTACACATGTAGGTCCGTGTATGGGATGGCATCACATACTGATTCTTAGCAATTGTATCAGACTTAAGCTTGAGCTGCAGATTCAGAAATGCTTGGGAAAATGTAGCTTCTGTGGACGCTACCGCACTACTTGATCAATTAAAGAGCTTAGCTACTGAAAAGCTATATGATACCTTTTAGTAGAGCTACTCTGTTCTGGGGGTCATTTAACTCCTGGTCATCCATGTTTCCATCTAAAAAACACATACACACTCAGTGAGGATTAGGACAGTGTCTAATACAGTATGCAACTGTATCACAAATGCTAGTCAAACACAATATCCTGAGTTTGTGTTCACACATAAATATGATAAACCGAACCCAAAATGGACCAGTTACCATAGTAGCCCATTACTTTCTGTTAAAACATATTGGTGAATAACATTAACCATACATGAATGCCAGAGAGAGAGAGAGAGAGAGAGAGAGAGAGAGAGAGAGAATGAGAATGTACCTGAGGTGTCATCACTGCTGGGGTCTTTGCTTGGACTCAGAGTGTCTGACATGTCAGACTCTTTTGAGTCCATTTCATTCTCTGTGGACACACATACCGTAAATAAATCACACTATTGTACTAATGTGTGTCTGTGAGACAGAGATAAATAGGCTTAAGCTGAGAATGGTTAGATTCAGACCTACGCACGCAAGTGTGTGTGTGTGTGTGTGTGTGACGTGCGTGCCAGTCCAGAAAGAGCTAACAGCTGTAGCTATTGTCAGCTAAACACAGTATTGCGTGTGGACATGTTCGTGTGCCCATCGATGAGGTTCCTGTTGACGGGGAAAACAGCTGTGACTGACCTAAGATCAATAGACGACACATGACGTAAACGCTCCTGTCCACCCACACAGGTGTGGCTAATTAGATCATGACTCAGCTACATGTGCAGCATAGGCACTGTATACTGCATGTATGCTGCTAATTCAAGGTTGTCACTACAAATTTAATTAAAAGATAAAATATTCCCAAGAGGTTAGCCCTCACCCACTAAACGGTGCATGCAAAAAAAGGGTTTGTAGTCAATGTCTACAACTTTGAAGTGAGAAAGGATTTAAAGCTGCCATCTGTCATTAATTGGCGTTTGTTGAACCAAGTTCACACACTAATTCAACAGGCCACTGCAGAAGAAAATAGAGCACTTAGGATAGACACCCTATTGGAAATTATACTTTTGAACTGTGTCTTCGAGTTAGAATGTTAATCTGTGATTCATTTGAAATGTTTAATGCATTTGCAAGCATAGACACGAATGGCCTTGAAGTAGGCTACTATGTAGTAAATGTATTCCTGACACACTAACTGCTTACAGGCCTCATGATACAGAAACAGGAGATTGGTCCTCATTTATCAACGTTGTGTACAAACAGATCTGTGCGTAAACCATACGTACGGTTAGTGGGATTTATCAATTTGTACATTTACTTGAAAATGTGCGGAAATGTGCACACCTCCGACCATACGTACGCACGGCACCTTGTGGTAGATAAGTTGAACTGCTAATGAAACACCATCCACCAAATGGAGCAGGGATCAAAAATGTATATCGGTGATCAAAAGTGCCATTTCTGAATCATAAAATATCTATCTTCTTTGATATCTCCATATTGGTGGACATAAATTAGTTATATTTCTGACCATAAATGGTAATTTAGGGCGTTTCTGTACTTACAAACATTAAACATTGTCCTTGTATGAGTGAATTTACAATATAAGCTTTTCTACGTACCATTGATAAATGAGGGCCCTGGAGTTTCTTTAAACTTAGATTTCTCAACCAGAAATAACTAGATGATGGTATGAGTGTTTTTACCTCTTAACCGCTCAGAGCTAGCCAGGATGTTGTCTTCTGATGTCTGGTTGTTCTGTAGGTGAGCATCAATCACTTCTGCACACAGAACAAAATTGTTGGTAGTCAGGTTAATACACATATAAACAGTCACATGTTGAAAGGTCTGCTTTAAAATACACTGAAATGCGTCAGCCATAGAGCTTTATTGTATACATGTTGAGATGTATGAGGGCAACCCTGTTCAGCAATGATGCAGTAGAAAGCAAAACAGTCAGATGGAATGGCAGTTGCTTTGGTGATGTCGCATTTTTTAAAAATAGTTTAATTAAAAATATATTAAAGACAATTATTTAGTGGCAAATGTGTTATGTAGTTATTTTAGTATTGTATCTAGTATTCTAGTTCTGTCGCACAATAAGTATTAGCTTATTGTTGCCGACGTGGTTTTGTCCGCGTGTGAGGGAGCTACGAACATCCGGTTGTAACTGCCGTCGCGGAGGACGACAAAAAGTCTATTTTTAACTTTGGGCGGCATGTTTCCATAGCCGGTGCCGGCAACCAACTTTGCCGCCCTGCTCTCGTCCAATAAAATGTTATCTGCCGTGTTCCATGTGAAAGCAGCATAACGTTGGTTGGACCTGTGTTCAATGGGTGCCTGTATGAATGAGTTCTAAACACAAACAACACTTTACCATCAAAGTTGGCCAATTTGTGAATTGTAGAACCTACAGCTTCTTTCAACTGTTTCACCGCTGGCGGGGAGAGAAGAGAGAAAAACATTTAATTCGTTTGAATTTAATACGTTTGCAGTAAGCTGTCGCTAGCACATATTTAGCATGGAAGGCCACTTTATCTTAAAGCTGTAGTTAAATTATTCAATATTTGCATTTTGAACTTCTACCGATCAACACCAAGGTCAAATAACAGCAAGTGGTTTTCCAGTTTCTGTTTAGCTTCTGTGCTTACCTTGCAACCATAATTAACTTTGTCGAACTGTGACATATTGCTCAGTATTGTGTCTGGCAAGTTAAGGCCTATCTCCCTGGCCTTGTTAAACACACAGACCTTAAAATCTAAATCTGTAAACATCATAGTCTAAAGCACACACGAACGTAAGTGTTTTTACATTCTATATGATGTGCATAGGCATCCTCAAATTCAGTCAAAAATGTATCTCATACGTCTTAAATTGCTTATTAAACCCAAAATAAACAGGAATCAAATTTGCCTCAAGTAGAACAGAGCTTCAATATGTCAAATTAACTAGCAAATCAGGTCTAGTCTTGCTTAACAAGGTTATAAATAAGAAATACTGACAGAATAATATACAATACTAAGTGTGTGTGTGTATGTATTTGTCTGTGCATGTGTGTGTGTGTGCGGACACAGCAGGAGGTAGGGTTCTACTCACGGGAACACTCAATCAACTGCTGAATCCTAGTGCAGTCTCCTCCACTACTGACATGACAGTTATCTAACACACACACACACGCACGTGTTACATTGGACTCCAGGAGAGACAGTTCAACATAAAGCAAGCAAGAGAATGAGAGAGAGAGCAACATAGACAGACAGAGAGAGTGATAGATTTCAATAAAGGCAGATGACACATGGACAGACAGGCAGGCTGAGAGAGAGAGAGAGACACACAGACAGACAGACAGACAGACAATCAGATAAGGCAGACAGACAAGCTCATAATAGCAGTGATGAGTCAGTGAGGTGTTAACCCCTCTAACCTCACAGTGCTTATGATGCGTTAACTTTCCTCCTAGGATGAGTTTCCTGTTAGTTGCACACACTAACGCATACATACATACATACAGCGACGAAAACACCCGTCACGCACACACACACACACTTAATTACAAAACAAACTCTACAAAAGGAGTATGTGAGCATTACTTTGTGTGTTAGTGTTGTTCTTGAGTACGCCAAGACGCAGAAAGTTACTGCACCGTGCTCACAAGACCAAAAAACCTGCTTGGTCCATTTTAGGCCAAACACTTGCAAACAATTGTTTGTCAAATGTCACATCCAGCTTTAGGAAGTGGCTCCATTTGTGTCTACTATTCAGCCAGATGTATGCTTCAACTGACATTGTCAGTACAATTAAATGACATGGGCAACAGATACTTTTTTCCAAGGCCATTGTTTTGTTGTGCCGTTGCTGTAGTTATTTCACATCAGGTTCATTATTATGTGTAGTGTACCAAATGCATTTGTTTTCCCAATTGGATTTGGGTTCTGTTGTTTCTCAGAAATCTCTTATGTTAAAGACAATGGAAGCCAATATAGGTTGAATAAAAACAATAATATGAAGTGTGAGGTGCAGTTCAAGTTCGAAGTGAAATCCAGTAACCTAACATTTTGTTTCATCCTGAACATCGGGATATAAATACAGTAGTCACGGGTTTCAATAAAGCGCGATATCATTTAAAGAGGCAAACAAGGATTAGTTAGAAATATGCTCTGCGATAAGAGGATGAAAAGGGGCATTTTATAGTAGTACTTGGTGAGCAGGCCTGTCAATGACTTGACATAAACAACAAATGAAACCAGGTCAGTTCTATGTTATTCATCACAGCCAATAGAGAGAGAACGCTCATCGTGAGGTCATCTGCTGTTAAGCTCAATAAACTAACTACCATCATAATCATCATCTTCCTCTCTTGTCCCGTCATCAGTATCTGTATCATCCTCCTCGTCCTCCACGCTTCCAGGAACGTACACTGGTTCCTCTACTGGTTCAACTGGGAGAGGGAACACACCCATCATGGCACTATGACCAGACTTCCCGTAAAATAAATAAATAAATAAATGAATGAATGAAGAAATATTCAGTTTCCCTGTTATTCCCGGCAAACCAGGCAGACACCGTGTCACATTTGCCTTTTAGCAGAGATTTTGATGTGAAATCGACAGAAAAGAAAACCCAGAAAAGAACCAGAGACCCACGTTACTTCCCAGACACCAGGCTAGCCACAGTCCACACGTGTTTGCCCTGGCCTATACGCTAACCTTCCTAGATTTCTAACGGCGCTGTGATTTTCTGGATGCTAATGTTTACCATGTTCCTAGCTTTCCAGGTAACATCCCAGTAACTACAGCTAATAACGGTATACACATTCAGATTGAAGCGGTATACATGTCATTCAGGCTATGTACACACAACCTAATCTATAACCTAGAACCAGACGTGCGTGTGTGAGAGAGATGTGGACACAGACAGACACTGAAATGGACAGACTGAGCACCAAAGACCACGGCAAGTAGGACGTGCACTGCACACATGCAGGATGTTTTCATGCAGAATTACAGAGCGGCATAGAAAACAGACGGCGGTGAGTCTTAGAGACAGACAGGTGGGGGGGGGGTCTCCTGGAGAGACGGACGGTGGTCTCTCTGACAGACAGACAGACAGACGGGCACTCACCCAGACTGTTGTTTTCTTTCATATGTTTCTCCTGTAGCTGCTCTAACCGCACTGTAAACAACAACAACAACAACAACACACTAGCGTTGAGCCTCGGCGGTTGCGTGATTGTAATGTGCTCAAGCTCACACCTCCACACTGAACAACTGCTTTTATCTAAGAGCCATCAATGAATTGAACAAAACCAAAACACTTTATCATGAACTATGCACAATCATGGGCCAACCTGCGCAACACTGCTTCCATGTTTTTAAAATGCTTCGCTTATTTATTTATTATTTATTGTATGAATTGTGCATGCTTGAGATTTACTATGAAAATTCTAGTCAGGCATGGCACAGCAAATTCCGTTGTACATAAACTTATGACAATGACAATAAAGTATTTCTATCCATCTATCAACATCCTATTTTAAATCACAAACAACCTTGGAAGATTGCTTGTATCTGAAGGTTTCTAAGTGTCTTATCATCTGACTTGGCTTTAATTATAATGTCCACCGTGTTATTGCATTGTGTGTGTGTGTGTGTGTGTGCGTGCTTGTACCCTGCAGGGCAGACAGCCTCTCATTAGTAAAGTCATTGTCAGCCTGCAGAGCTTCTATTCGAGCCTGAAGGATCTGCTCTTTCTCCTCCATCTCCTCCACTCGTTGCTGCAGCATGCGCTTCTCCTGCACTCCTCTCTGGGTTAGCTCCTCCTGACGGCCCTCTGCCTCCTGCAGGAGAGGAGAGGAGAGGTTGAGACCCTTGTGGCCACTGGCCTAGTTTCCAAGTATCCGCGCTAACCCCGTTAAGATACCTTGATCTTGTCGGTGAGTGCTCGGATCTCGTTGACGGCAGCGTTGTACTTGTTAGCCAATTCCTTCAGCTCCTCTTCGCCGCGATCTGACACCTCCCTCAGATGAGTGCACTCGTCCTCGGAGTTACTGAGAGAACGCTGGATGACACACACACACACACGTTATGTATAGCATCTTAAAGAAGCATGTGTGAATGCATGTACATACGAAATAAGTAATTATGTGTAAAAAGTGACCATGTAGCTTTGTAGTGAGAGCACTGAGATCAAATGCAGAAGTAAGCCTTCGTTTATAGTAAGAAAAACCTAAACTCTGCTCTGGGGAGCAGTAGATACGTTTTTAACTTTAAAGCAGTACCTGGCAGTTGATTGAATGAACCATCTGTCTGTCATTGTTGATTTCAAGCAGCTTATTTTTTTTTTTGCTGTCGTCACACCTAAACCACGCCTGTAGCTATCAGTATGACGCTGATTGGTTAAGTTCAGTTGCTACTCGAACTCCGGTCGACAAGGATTTGAAGCTTTCCAGACTGATACTTCCGGCAAAGTGAAACTGAAGCTTGTGGTATCAGGATGGTCTCACGAGATGAATGTACTACGTTACTTTTGCAGTTATTTTTTGCAATTGTTATTGTTATTTAGGGTTATGGTAAGTTGTAAGTATATCGAAATTAATATACAACAATTCAATCCTGCAAACTGATGTATCTTGAAACAGGAAGCTGTTTAGTGTGTGTGTGTGTGAGAGATAGTAAATAGTATATGTCATTAAATATAAAGGATTTGAGAAGCAATGAAGGTCGGTCAGCAAACATCTAATTTAGTCATTCATATTTAGTAATTCATTAATTAGTTAATGTTCATGTCCATACAACCCTGTGAAATCTGTGTTGTTAAATTTGTAGCTGGTATTGTCCACAGAGTGGTGTGTGCGTGTTGTACCTCCACTTCTGATAGCTTGCGGACCACCTCGATCTTCTCCTGCAGGACTCGCCTCAGAGACTCCTTGGCTGTCGTCTCATAGGTGTGTTTGTCCTCCTGCAAGGACAGGAGCTCCTTGCGCAACACCTCGTCTGTCTGGGACTACAGGAGAGGATTTTGGGGACGGTCACAACTAAGGCATTTAAAGCAGGATTGTTGCGTGTGTGTGTGTGTGTGTGTGTGTGCATGCGTGCGTGCATGCGTTACCTTGGAGTAAGCCTGTAGCTGACTGCCCATCACCTCTAGTCTGGACAGAAGACGGTCTTCGTCGATTAGAGCCTGACACACGCATGCAAAAATGTTTCCACATAAATACATTTGTGCTTGGCAATTGTTTCTGGCCTTCCCTTTCACACTTAAAGAAGTCATTATAGTGTGGATAACAGACACTGGTGCAGATGAGTTTGTGTACCTGCCAGCTGTTCTCTGAAGCTTCCTGTGTGGAGGCTAATAGACGCTGTAACGTGGCCAATTTCTGCTCTAGCATCTGTTCTCTGTGTAACGCCTCCTGTACAGGGACAATGAGACAGAGGGAAATTAAAAGTGCACAACTTGTTTAGCCAGACATTTCCTTATAGGCTGCTTTGCTAGTGAACTGACAGAATGCCTGACGGCTGCTGGAAGTTAAGACTAGTCCAATCGAGGGGGAAGAGAATATGACATACTGCGCAATACATCTTAATACACATGAAAGCTGCAAGGTGTTTGTGCTGTTGCGGGAAGTGACCACTAGGTGTCAGTGTGTTACCTGCAGATACTGGGACAGTTGGAACAGTTCCTGAGAGTACATACTGGGTGTGTTGGCAGCCACCTAAAGACATACATTCAGTAGAATGTGATGTTATATTTATAAAGTGGTACACAGCTGTTCTAATGCATTTCTAATGCATTAGAAATTTAGAAAGTGCGTACACACACACACACACACACTACTGTGTAAAGTAGCATTGCTCCCACAGGTACACACAAACACTCTGAGTCAGATTTAGTTTGGAATCCAAAGCCTTAAAAAGTTAGGAAATAACTGGCCGGTATGTGTGTGGGTCTCTGACATAGACGTAATTACATCAGAGAACTGGTTCAAATGTAATCACAGACTCTTTCCCCTGTGCATTCCAACATCATCTCCAGGCTACATTTCTCAGGCAGGTTATATTAAGGCCTGATGGTTATAGGAGGAGAAGGGGGAAGAGAGAGAGAGAGAGAGAGAGAGAGAGAGAGAGAGAGGGAGAGAGAGGCAAGCTGGCAGAGAAGACTTTAAACTTGCAGACCTACAGTCACCCTGTGAATGCACAAGCTAAAAATAAAGAGTTTTCTTCCTCCAAATAAATCTGCATTGTGTGACACCCTCAGGGGAACTCGAGTCCCATATTTAGAACACACACACACACACAGCTTGTTCTTACCTTGTCTACAGGAAGAGGAAGAGGAGTCTGGATGACACTGGAGGGGAAGAGAGAGTAGTCACATTTAGTTCCCATGGAAACAAGGGAGGATGCTACATGGGCAGTCACTATGGTGACAGTGACCACAGCGTAGTCAGTATGGTCTAAACGTGCACTGTTTTTCACTACTATGATAAGAGAGGTCCAACAGCAGAGTAGGTCTTACCTTCACATTCATAGAACTCTATTGTTGTCCAAACACTATTAAAAACAACCGTCAAAGTACTACTATAGCTGTGCTTCGTGGATATTAATCAGGTTTATAACAGTCTGGCTCTTAATCACGTACATATATTGCATAACAGCCCGGCTCTATCTAACCATGTCTATATTCCATAACACCAATGTCTCCAAAGCAGTGCGGTGAGGAAGCTTATAGCCAGTTTGCTGAAGTTTTGTTCAGTTTGTGTCCAAGGAGATTTTGTATAACAACGTTATTGTGTTCCAACCAATCAGAAGACTATATCAGCTATGGTAGCTTGGCCAACCATTAACCTCACAACACACACACCCATCACAGGGCCTTTTGGACCATGACATTGTGTTTGCCTGCGTAATATGCTTCCGAGAGGGTTCAGGAATGCAGGCAAACTTTCCTCTGTCAATCTTTAACTAGAATACGTCATAGTAGAGTGGTCGGAAAGAATGTGTGTACAGATACATAAAGTAAGCATTAAGTTCAAATCACACACATACTAATTCATACGCACAATAAACTCAGTCAGTAGGCGTGCACCAGCCACTTTCACTAGTTTACTAGACACACGTATATGGTTAGGATAATAGGAAAGATCCAGCCTGCCAGGTGATGGCGGGTTACCATGGTTACCTGTGGATTCCTGCTGCTGCCAACCAGGCAAAGGTCAAAGTTCAAACCTGGCACTACCTGCGAGAGGCTCCCGCACCATCTGTCTATTCCCCGGCTCCTTCAGTCTGTGTGTGTGTGTGTGTGTGTGCGCGTGCTTGCTGTCTGATCCTGTTGGTCTGAAGCCTTAACAAGCCCTGCCCACTTAGACTATACCATAATTACCAAAGCACATGATTGTGAGCGCGCGCGCACGTGCGTGGAAACGTGGAAGGTGATAAGAAACGAGAATAAAGGTCGGTTTATAACACACACAAACTCACACACTTGCTGAATGTAACGAATCACAGCTCTCTCACTGGAGAAAGGGCGAGACGTCATCATTTATAGTTGGCTGTAAAAAAACAACAACCCAAAATCCAACAGATGGAGCTACACGCTGTGCTACCTGGCACGCAAACACACACACAGCACGCAAACACACACACAGCACGCAAACACACACACAGCATTTTCCTCCCCATTTACCGGCTCGCTTACAGACATGAAATCCTGTTTGCATGTGTGTGCCACACACACGTGAGTGGGGAAGAGGGGGGAGAGGGTGGGCTTTCGCAGGGTTGTAGCTGTGCACGTTTACTTCTCAAATGTCTCACTCACAACCAAGCAATACACAATAGCCAACTACTGCACGCTATACCCTGTAGACCAGTGTTTATTAAGTTACACTGTATTGATCCCCATAGAGATAACTGCCCTGTGCATTTGACCCATCCCAAGTACTTCAGTAATGACATTAACCTCTATGAATTATAAATGTGCTACTCTTACTTACCTGGCACAGTATATTAGCCAATACCGTAGACCTGTATAGGAAGGAATGATCGGCGTATTAATAGTGCCCAAAAGGAATGCTTACTCAGCTCGTCGACGTGCCTCCATTCCGTCAGGTAGGAAGAGTTTGACAGAGGACACAATGCAGCCATGGGTGACTGGAGGCAGAGAAGAATAGACTGGTATACTGGGATTTAACTTGATGGAATGGGACGCTTTGTTTAGTTAATGACTTATGGTTTGTCATATCAATTGTACTGTCAGCTGCAGTCAGCATGACACGGGAAATATAAGGCTTTGTGAATGATGTTAGAATTACAGTAAACATACTCAGCAGTGCGGAGAAATCTGACCTCCATCACTGCTGTGTGTGTGTGTGTGTGTCTGTGCGCGTCAGCCACTGAACTGCGCATGCTGACAAACCTTTAAGCATCTTATGTCAGCCTGATAAAAAAGGCCATTCCTACATACGTGTGCAGCCGTGAACGCAAAAGCATGTGCACATTCCTTTAGAGCGACATGTTCCCATAATTGTAACACGGTGTGCATGTGTGTGTGCGTGCGTCGCCAGACCTTTGCGCGTGTTCTCGGTGACGTCCACGCCAAACTGGATGATGTCTCCGGACAGCAGCTCACAAGGAGGACTCTCCTCTGAACCTCGACTCAGGCGCTGGCTGTTGATGAAGGTGCCGTTGCTGCTCTTAGTGTCCTGCAGGTAAAACTACACACAACCGCGCGGTGATTGGACGGCTGGCTCACGCACACACGTTGAAATCAGCTGCCTTGAATGACACGGTGACAGCGGCCGGTGCGGTTAGGCTACTGTACACACTGCACGCAACAGTTAGTAGTAAGGTTTGAATCATGTACATCAGCTTTAGCCATGGGTCGCAAATAACATTGACAGCTAGCTGTTACCACAGAAACTCCTTGCGAAAGAAAAACAAAACGCATCACTACCTGTTTATTTCCCATCGATATTTTACGACCCAGATTACACAGTAGCCACCTGGCAATAGGGATTCCTTTTACGGTGCCGTGCAATAAAATTCAGCAGCATTGGGTGATGACCAACTGGTTTGTATACTAATCATTTGTTTACTGCTTAACTACCCCACACACGCACATACACAGAGTTACCTCTGGTTACCACAGTAATCCTAATAAAGAGGGAGGGACCAAATTCTTTCACCCAGCAACGAGACACAGAGAGAAAACGCCTCTGTCACACTGAACAAAATGACTTATAACCAGTCAGTAAATAATCAACAGAATGTCCTACTAATACTAATCTCAGTACTGTGTGTGGAACAGTCAGGGTTAGGGTTTAATGCTTTTGTATTATTACATTTACCATACTTACTGACCCAGTAAACAGAATGGAATTTGGGTGTGTATTTGAGAGAGCTTGTTACACAGAGGAAACGATGTGTTGTAATCGGGAAGACTCTGGTTGCACCAACACAAAGCTAACTAGCCCTGACCACTAAACCGCTGCCTCTTATGTAGCTAGAGAACATACCTGTGCACTAGCTTGACAGACGGAGTTAAGAAAACATGCGAAACGTTCATATACTCCAAGTCACGTGACCTTTTCTTCTATTGATAAGGTTGTTCTTGTCAACTTGAGAGTCACATCCTTAGTTAGGACTCTTAAAAACTCAAGCGCAAACTTGTGCTCTGCAGTTCACCAACAACAAGACCTCTCTGGACAATAGCTGGTTACCTGTAGCGTAGACTGCATGAGCATGTCTAGCTGCTGCTGCAAACAGATGGAACGTGTCATGCTGTGTCATACCTTATGTGTTACCACTGAGCACACGTACAGTGTCACATCCGGCCAACAGTGTCCTAATACTTAGAATTACTTGCCTCCCCCCCCTAACCCCCCACGCACACACACACACACACACACGTGCGATTAAATGTGGCTGTTATTCAGAATGCGTCCACCGTCCTTTACCATTCTGTGAATGACTCAGTATACTGGTAGTCAATTACTGGCCAACACATCTACTCAGTCCACATAGTACTCAGCCAACAACAACACTGATCTTCAACCGGTGTGTTCATTAATGCTGCGTGTGTGTGTGTGTGTGTGTGTGTGTGCGTGTGTGTGTGTGCGTGTGGTTGGATGTCAGCCTCTACACTTGTTGCATCCAACTAAACAAACACTAGGGGGCAGGGTCACTTTCACCAGACCGACTGGCACATTTTCAGCGATCGGTTATCATAACAGAGCATGTTCATCACGCGTTCTCTAAGAAGGCATTGCGACCGTTGTGTTATCTATTTAACAGCGGCCATGCAAAAGTGTTGATACTCCCTTTGGTGGGCTTTGACCTTCCTTGCTCAACCAATCAGCATCCGTTTGCTGCACAGGATCCTGGACAACGTGACGTAACTGACGTTGAGAATTCAATGGTGTGCAGATAGGTGGCAAACATCCTAGTTACGTAGACTCCTCTTTCTGGCCGCACCGCACACGATGTCCCGTATCTCTGTCGAAGTATTAACCAACCTAACCACAACTAAACCACAGCTCAACTGTCTTCTGTTGTGAAACACTGACCAGCAGACTAAACAACCATAATCCTTAAAGTGTCCAAAAATTTATTACTAAAGACATATTTCAGCTTGAATCAGGAAGTTAGGGCGCAACGTTGTAATGTTTTGACCTGACTCGTTTCCACCACCAATATTGGTTTAAAGATAAAGAGATTTATAGAAAACTCATTTAACTGGATGTGGATGAGTCATCAAGCTCTTCCAAGCTGCCAAACACCTCAGCCTGAAGAGGCAGGACTGGTTCAAAAACAGGAATAAATAAATACAAATTAATTAATCTAAATAAAAAATAAAAAAAATAAACAGGTCAAGCTTGTCAGAGAGCAAAAAACAAGGCATAATTCTAATGACAGAAATTAGCATTGCCGCTACTAGCATCCCCTATGCCCTCATCTCACCCTGCTATCTCACACGTAAACAAACATCATGCTTGACAGCCCATGGCGCTCAACACTGAGAATGTAGGCTAACAGTGCAACATATATAACATACGTGTTCCTTCAGCCTGCACCTTTGGGGAGAAACAACGTGTGTTGCCTGGCTACGGTGTCTGCTGCTTGCTCCATCTAGCAACACTGTTGAGACAAGCAAAATGACGGAGCTTTAAGTTGGAAACCTCGCCTTCCCAGCATGCCTTGTGTGGAGCAGGGAGGTGCATGCTGAGCACAACTCAAACAAGCCTGTTAGCACTTCCCCAACAAGCAGCCTAATGTGAAGGAACTCAAAAGTTTCAAAAATAATAATAATAATAATAATAAAGTGGCTTCACTCTGTCTATGATAATCACACTCCTGATAACAGTTTGTTTAGAGGCAAGAAACATTTTATGATTAGAATTAAGACCGTGAGAAATGTTATGAACATATATCAAATATATAAATCCCTAGTGACGTTGTGTGTCGTGTGTCATAGTAGTGGAAGACTCCAATGTGCAGTGTTTTCTGAGAAGCCGCCACCAGCACGTCCATGCTTGTAGTGTGGAATGTAGCTCTGATTTGACACAGTATCTCTGCTCTCTCTCTCTCTGCTAGACCAGAAATACAACACTGCTTAAAAAAAACACACACACACACACACACACACACACACACACAGGTAGGTGCCCAGTACACCCACAGTGTTCTACTGGTTCAATTGGAAGCTGTGTACAACCAAGTTCTTCTACACGTAGTGATACTGGTGCAGCCGCAGCTTTCCACTTGTACTGGAGCTCGGCCTACTGCAGCAGTGGTCTTCAACTGGTTCTGTGAAGGGTGACCTGCTTATTGGCTCGCTCTAGTAACTCACGTTTCTACCGACCATTTCTTGCACATCATCTTCCTGCCTGCCTAAGCTGGGCGACTGGAACACACACACACACACTCAGTTGGAGGCAGCTTTAGCATCTACATATGTAAATAAGAGGCATGACAGCATGCCATAGCCTACATTAAAACAACCCTGACAGTCCCACTCCCCACAGAGGGGTAGAGAGACTGTTTCATGTCCCTGCGTAGCACTGAAGGAAGGGGGGGGCGGGGCTTTTCCATCCCCTGGAAAGTGGGCAGTAGTAGAGGAGTTCATTCAGGGGAGGAATCTGAAAGGTCAACAGAAAGTTTCCCGATCATGCCTTTAGCTTAACAACAGAATGCATTGTGCCTAGACTACTCTACCAATAATGCATTTTGTCCAGAAAAGCAACAATGCAGGTTGCTTGAGCAGGCCTGGTTCAACTCCAAACATAACTTTTTGGGAACAGAATAATATTCTAATGAGGGCGCTGACCTCTACATCTCATGTAGATTAAACTGCTTATAGTTATCATTTGTGCGATAGAGGGAGCATTAAGGAGAACAAGTGCTGTGGTGCATTATAAACTCACAACTGCATTTAAACTACCCAGTGGAGATGTTCATGCTAGTAATTTGTTGTTGTTATTACTATCAAATCTCAGTGTGAAATCAGTCAGGGCAGCAGACACTTTGTATTCTGGAGTGGACGATTCCTTCTTGTTGTATTGGGTTGAAAGCATATATTGTAATCTGTTGTTTGCAGCACCCTTGGGTGTTGACAACTGACAATCTGGAGTTCCTCTGGTGAATAATTGCAGAATTCATCAACTGCAACTGTGAACAATATAATGTGCAAATTAGTTTTGTTTTTACTCATTATGTCACTATATAGGAATCGTGGGCTATGAGTCAAGTTGGTAAATAATTAGGATAGAAGTTAGGAAATCAGTCACAGCCCAATTAAAGTGTCAACATTACAGAAGAAAGAGTGAGGGGGATTTGTGCAATAACTATATTCTTCAGCAGAGGGAAAGGATGGCACTTCGTTTGTCATAAATAGTGTCACGTGTGTGCACGGCAGTGAGGGCACCCATCACACACACACAAACACACAATGTATTTAGAGGTCTCTGCATACCATATAGCTGGGTAATACCATAGTTATTAGCTACCTAAACTCCAGGAGCCTGCTGGACCTGAAAACCCTGTTGTGGCTGAGGAGAGGCAGGGCTAGCCCACACTATGACATGCCTTTAGAAGTCACTAATGCAACTGTAGAGACATTTGGACCTGGCCAAACCCTGGAATCTTCAACCCTGATCCATACAGTCAAACTAAGAATTATGAAGGAAACTGAAATAAATAAATAAGAAAAAGGAGAGAGAAAAATAAAACTAAGAAATAATAACTATGATGTGGAAATCAGATATATTGCAACATGCATGAAAAATAACATGAGAATTAATGCCACAGGAGAATCTCTGAACTAACTCCTACATTATATGAAAATTAAATACATACAATGTATATGAAGTTGGTTGCTACCTCTAAAAATGTTACCATGGTAACCTGCTAGGTGTCTGCTAGGATAACTGAACAAAAGGGTGTAGCCATAGCCTGTGTGTAGACAGCAGATGTGGAGGACCTTAGGTCTGGCACACAGCAGACTAAGGATGCAATGAAACCCAGCCTTCTCGCTGTGTGACCATATCAAAACATGAATGAATTCACCATCACCAAGTCTGTTGTATCCAAACTAAAACTGTAAAAATGTTACTACCATGTTTGGTTATGTGCCTGTATCGCAATGCACCATATGCAATGTCATGTTTGTGCACACTACAGTATGACGAATAATAATAATTTTATGACAGCAAATAGGCTGAATGCACTGAAGTCATTGTGCGCGCTGTCTCACCTTGCTGGTCTTGTGGTCGAACCAGACCAAAGCGTGGTTCCGGGAGAGCACCTTGCAGTCGAAGGTGGCGTTGTTCTGGGCCGGGCGGCACCGGGCCACCGATCGGCCGATCTTCACCGGTTCGTCCAAATAAACATGCCGCTCTTGGAACGGATGCGAGTTGGGTCGGCAGGTGAACACGGCCAGCGCAGAAGGCATTGATGACGACGTGAGAGTACCACTCCAAGCAGACACTAGAGAGACGGCTTCTTGATCCAGAATGGCAGGCTTCGGTTATAATCCACAAGTAATAAATCAATTATATCGGCCCGTGTGCGGGCAGGTTTGGCCGACGCTGTGGGTTCTAGGCACTACACATCATGTAAAAGGTACACAGCCTAACATACAACAAACACATTTCAAGCACTGCTCTTCTTAAACACAAGCTACATAACGAGGCGTGTTACATGCATAGAACTATGTGGTTACATGCGACAGCCGCCACTATGTGCACAGCACGGTGCCATGTGTGCACACATACATGACCCAGTAAAGCAGTGACCCTCAGTAGCAGCCTTCCACGTCCATCAAACTGGCCTGACACTGCCACTAGACTTGTGTCAGTCCTGCCTAACCCATGAATTCAGCAAACCGTAGTGCAGCTGCAAACTCCATGCGAATCAATAAACAGCTGCTATATGTGATTATTGATTAGGAGCCACGAGTAGAGACCAGCGGGTCCAGGTGATTGAGAACTGGGAGCACTGGAGCGAATTGTTATCGCGCGGTTTTCTGCGGCAGAGCCACGGGAATTAAACACGTTTCACCCACTGTGCCGCTACTTAAAGTACTACCAATAATCTGCCGCTCATTTCATAACCTGTCACACTCGATGACCTTGTTGTTCCCCTGCCGAGAAGATCTGTCTGCAGCACCACTCCCAGCCCAGCTCACCTAGCACAGGCTACGGCTAGTACGACTGGAACTCCGTTCACAACCCGAGCGTTAATCCTCCAGTCATTCACACACTAAAGCACCGTATCGTCGATATTTACCATACTTAGATGGCAGTAGATTCAAAACAGTCGACCTGAATTCATTTAAGAACTAACAGCCATACTTGTGTAACTAAAATGCTAATTGGCTAGCCTGCCGTCTAAAGCACTGGCTAAGTCTGACGTCAGCTAGGCTAGTAAGACCTGACAAACTTGGATCCTAGAACCTCCAATGTTCACTGTTGGTCTTTCTCAGGCTGTTCTTCACCCGAGTGGAAGCGACATGTCCTCACTCTCTCGCACACCAACACAGGCTATGTTGCGCTACCGTACTCGCAGTTCTAGCATGAAGGGAGCTAGCTCGGCTATATCCAGCTAGCCGGCTAACTGACAGTCAGACTTGTGTTCTTTCAGCAACACTATCGATTACGTCATTATCGTCACGTAATGAGTGAGCCTTCAAAATAAAATAGCCAATGTCAATATATTGAATTGTGTATAATTCGTTGTACAGACAGTAATTCACAAAGATTTCATGATATTGATTTATGTTTCTTGAATGCAAGGAGCAATTAACTTAAAAATGATATGTAATCGTTAATTTCATTAATGTAGGCAATATAATATATATATAAATGTACAGACACTTTTTGTAAATATATTGCCTTATTAAAAAAATTCTGTAGAGTGTGTCGCGTGACATGGCATTTAAAAGTTACTCAAATAGACCTATAGAAGACATATAAAGTGTCAAATCATGGGGCAACATAAATGTACTAGCCAGCAACACAAATACATGCAGCATATTTGGCTCCAATGATAAGCGGATGAGACTGAATCTAAAAGGCTTATAAAAAAAATAAATAATTCTGGAGAGTGTGCTGCATGACATGGCATTTGAAAGTTACTCAAATAGGCTTATAGAAGACATATAAAGTGTCAAATCATGGGGGAAAATAAATGGAGGCATTATCAACTGTAAAATCAATAAGAAAAGGGTTTTAAACTATGAGATTGTAGTGACTTCGCCCAATTGTTCAGCTCCAGTAGCATTTATGATTAGTGAGGAGCACACCCAGAGAGCAATTGAGCAGTTACTACATACCATACAG
>JAODUH010044813.1:0-19979 GCA_027564835.1 Typhlichthys subterraneus
TAGAAATTATTAATTAAACAAAGACTAAAGATTCTCTGTCTAAAGTATATCCTTTTATTGAAACTTTCCATAACAAAACTTAACGTAAACTTAACATGAACTTAATGTAAACTTAACGTGAATTTAACATGAATTTAACGTAAACTTAACATGAACTTAATGTAATCTTAACGTGAACTTAGATAGCACAGTATCACGCAGTGTAATATTGCAATATTTGGGTGTATCAATATTTTCTTACACCCCTAGTAGCATCACAGCATGGCTACCTTTATTATTTCAGCAACACGCATGTAAATACAACAGGAGATATTATTGACGTCTGAAAATGTATTGACGTCATGTCCATATATTGCACGATAAGTCGATATAGTAATTATCGTGACAGGCCTATATTAATGTAAATCATTTTCAGACATTTTCCAGTTTTAATCACTTATCTGCTTTGTTTTGGGTGAGACAATTTAATTAAATGGGCCTTTGTTTCAAAACAACACATTTTATACTAAATAATATATCTAAACGTTTTACTTTCTGAAAACTAAATACTGGTTGAGAGACCTCGCTTCCTATATTTATGAAGTAATTTTCTGATAAATAAAGTAATATTCATGTATATTTTTAAAATTCTTCAGCGTTATCCCATTTGACATTTGTCATGTCATCATATGAATCTATATTCAAATATTGTAATTATATTAGTTGAACAAGAATAAATGAATAGGTACCATTCTAATGAAGTTAGAAACAACTTTTGTTACAAATTTCAACCTATTCTAAAATGATGTCAACATATAATCCTTATTCGTCACTGACCCAGAAATACTTGGATGAGCCCTCTCACAGAATAGGTCATCTGAAAAGCACATTTTGGGAGTGCCAAATGGTCACAGAAGAGGCCAATTTAAAGTGTACACAGACAATGACAAGCCTTGTTTGGCCAACAGTGGCTGCAGGGGAGAATGCAGCCCGGCTTGCATTCATGAATGTTTGTTGACTGTTCTCTGTGTTGAGGTAAATTGGCTTACAAGTGCACTCAGGACTTAATGAAAATGATCACAGTCATCAAAAACTGCAAGCTTGGTCAGAATCACTAGAGGCGGCAAGCCTCACAGACATTAGGAAGCATCATGGTCAGGAAATAGCTTTTACCACACTAATTGATATAGTCCCATAGACATGAGTGGATATTCTCCCTGTTGGAAAGTTTAAAGAGCCCCCTAGCTCTTAATCTTTGACTACCTATAGCACTCTAGCTCGCCCTTACACATTAACTGGTACGCTGGCGGTGTGTGTTAGGTAAACACATCTGCACAGTAGGGCTGCAAGATTCTGGATGAAATGAGAATTACGATTTTGCTCAGGATTCTTTTTCCCCCCATCAATATAAATATTAATTTCACTAATTTATGTGATGCAGAAGGAAACCAAACATTATGGTAACTGAAAAGACGGGCACATCGACTTTAGACAACAGAAAGTTAATGCTCTTGATTTGAACAAATGCACCAGCTTCATGAATCTGGCACTGAACATAAAGACACTCTTGTTTTACTTTTTAGGCCTATAGCCTAATCTTATAACAAGATATTCCATCTTTATTAAGCCTATTATTAAGCGTATTCAAAGAAACATTTACCATTACCAACATTTGCATTTAAGCCTATTGTTTATCTCACTGAAAAGAGTTAAGTTACGTGGCCTATATTTCTTATTTGTCTTTACCGTACCGTCAATAGTCATGTTGTTGACTCTGTTTTGATGACTCGCGATGTTGGCGATGCATGGTGTGTAGATTATCCTAATGCTAGGGACAGTTCTATATTACACATGTGGCTCGAAGATGAAAAGGTTCCTGTGTTTGGGCAGTTTGCTCCCTGCAACGTGCTGTTACACAGACGCTGCCTTGTAAAAGTGTAAGACATGACAAACGAGTGTTCACAGTAAAGGGACCGTCAACAAATTACTATGATGAATGGCGAGCGCTGGCATACAATGGTAAGCACATTTTTAAATAAATATATTTGCATCTAAATGACAGAGCTGTAAAATAAAATCGGAATCGGCTAAAATCGGCAATAGGAATCAGCCAGGTTAAATGCAATCGGTGCATCCTTAATGTGACCCCTTCATGTTCTTTAAACTTAACATTCATGAGAACAATGTCACGCCAAGACAAAACACTTTACTAGTGTGAAGAAGCAGAACTTTTGGCCCTATGTTTGTGGACAGAATCTTGAGAGGCATGTGTTTGTACAGTAGGCAGGTCTCCAGAAGGTCACCAGCAGGTAAAATGTCAGTGTGCCTGTGAGAAAGAATTATAAAGGTCTCTTTTAGATGGCAACATGGGTGTGACACACTACGGGACAGTCTACGTCAACCCTCCTCATTTACCTACATTATTCACCACAGTCCAACAAACACACAAGTCTCGAAGACTAACCAACACTTTGGTGTTTCCTCTCAGCTAAATCAGAACGATTGGCAGCACTAGCAGACGATTGGACCACCTTCAAGTACATAATTGCTGTCGGCAAATGTAACTACCCACCTGGATGCTGTTTGGGCAATGGTTCTGTAAACGTTTTCAATTGAGCATGTTGCCACATGAAATCATGCTATCACATGCGGAGCACATGTGATAGCATGTGGACACAATAATGTCACGTGCCACATGAAATAATGTTATTTTCACATGTGGAAATTAGTTCTTGACAGAAGTTTAGAACTATGGTTGTGGGGCTATTTGTGTTGGCTGAGCCAAATTAATCATTAAACAAACATACAAATCATTTTCTGTTGCCGCTTATTTCTACTATTTACAAATAAACGGGGTGTGTTGAACTGTTGCATAAACGCAATAACACGCGAGGTCGTGCGTTAGACTAAATATCAGCTCAGATGTGATTAACTTCACAGGCCTCGTACCTACGACCGAATCACAGCCGTGCGGATATACAGTCTAATGCACTCTCTCTCCCTTTTTGCTGCCTGAACAACAAGGAAATCCCATAATGAAACCCCCATCTTGACTCTAGATAGAATACTAATAGAGTGTATCATGTTTATAAATAAAGCATATACAAATCTTTATTTCCAGCGAATCTCTTACACCAACATTTATCATAGGAAACACCCTGCCGACACGAAATAGCATTTATAAAACACTTTTCCCCAGGAGAATCCCTGTCTTGTCATGTGGAAAGTTTAAGATAGTATTGGTTAAGAATTCTCAAGCACGTTTCTTTCCAGCAAATCTAATAATTATACCAGGATTGTCAAAGGGAGACAGTCTGTGCATGTAGGCTATGGCGTGTTATAAACGTTATGCCATATCCGGATGTTATGGCGTAGCTTTGACGCAGAGGCATAAATGAGTCTTAATACTATAAAAAATAAAAGAAAAAGAAAGGGAGTTTTTTTCCCCTCGTCCTTTACGTTAGCAAGGGATCTGATGGAATTGTGTTTACTTGTGTTGTTGATGACCGGGCCATATGAGAGAAAACAGTGCTCAATCCTAGGGGAGCTGCACGCATTCATGTGGACAACCCCTCCATTACAGGTGTTGGACAAGCTAAATGGAGAAAAATGACGTCCAGTCAGGCGGGCAAGACCCTGTCCCCAAGCAGTTGTTCAGCAGTTTGATCTACAGCATGGGTCACCTTGTCCCCAGCCAACCCCATGTCCAATGTGTCTAGCTAGTGTGCTGTGCACAAATCAAGACATGTCAAGGGAAAGGAAGATGTATCATTGGGTCAATGTGATTGGGCTGCCTTCTCCTACCTCTGTGTACTGTCCTTACAACACAACCTTCAGTTACACGATGTTACTTTGAAATGCCCAGCGACTAATGTGCGTTTATTCAAGCTTTGGTGGTGCAAACACATTATCCCAACCTATCTTTGTATGCAGAGATTCAGCTAATTAAAGGCACATCATTGTTTTTGGCTGAGAGCCTGAATGAGAAGTGTACTAGAGTAAAGAGCAGATTTAAGAAACACCACTGGGAAGGAGGCTGGGAAACAAACACCAAGATTTACAGTTAAGCTATTGGAGCTGGCACATTCATCAGATTAGCTAAGCAAGCAATCACATTCCCTATAGTTCTACAGTACAGACAGAAGTATTGCATTCTATGTATTGTTATTGTACATAAGCCTACTCAATGTTTCTGCCATGTACATCTTAATCACTAGCGCCACTTCACGTCGCGACAATGCGCTGCCTGGCCCAGAATTGTAGGAACGAGCACAGCACGTGTAGCCTACATCATTTTCTCAGGCAGTAAAAATCAGAGTATATAGACACATTACCGGAGAACTAGATTTTTTTTTATATTTAAGTCTGTTATTTTAGATTTCTAAAATGAACTATTGATATCCACTCCGACCACCAGCATAGGTATGTACGCACCACCCAGGTATAACAGTTTAACCTCACTGCTTAAAAAAAATCTAGAGGAAACACTGCTACTGTATTATTCTTACTATGTATGCAGAATGCAACTATGAGGGTGATTAGGCGGATGGTCAATATTTGCAATATCATTTTCATTATATTTTAGTTGGTTGTATTAAAAAGTGTATTCAGTCATTATGGAGAAATTTGGTTGTGGGGTGGGCTTCGGAGGGTATGTCATTGAAAGGAGAGGTGTTTTTGTTTTGATCAAGTTCAAATGTAAACAAGCTTTCTCCATAATAACTGGCTATACCTAAAAATGTTAACGTGAATATTAATTTTCCAATACATTGTAAAATGAATAACCATATATTAAACATAATCCATATATTTTCTTCCAAGATAGGCCATGGTTAGTTTATAATAAATGTTAGAACATTAATAATAACTTCCTACACTTTAAATGTCAAACATAATTTAAACCTATTCTGTCAAAACATTATGATGAAAAAAAACCGATATTAATGAGAATCAGACACTGTAATGTGATTATTATTAATATCCCAGCTCTTTAAATGCTCTCAAAGTACACACCATTACCATGCCACTACTGCCTCCAGGCACTGTAGGTTTAAACCATGCGTGCATTATGGGACTAACTTCCAGGGAATTGTAAATTAAGGGTTGTTAGTGTCATTAGCCGTTTAGCAATGGTGAAAACTCAGTTAAAACCTAGCATGTTTAGTCTCTGACCTTTTTACAACCAATGATGCAAATATGAGATGTAATAGTATTAACTACTTACTGTAATGTTAAATGGGTCAACCCAAAGGCATATGACCACTGCTGAGGAACTCATCAACTCCTCCAACGCCTTTGGACTCCGGCTACATCAGTATCATGTTAATGAGACCATGTTGGATTTTAAATAGCAAAAGGAGACTTTTCTCACCGTTTCTATTTCTGTATTAATTTGTTGAATTTAAGATTGGCATCAGATAACCTCTCATGTTCACATTACACATGGAATGTGTTAGCTAGTTAACTTAATCCATCATCTTTTCACAGACGTGTCATAGCAGGGCAAGCTGCAGCCAATACAATGAATAATTTAGGTGTGCTGACTAGCAACCACTGACTATTGAACTATTGACCAATTCTCAATGTTGGCACACTCATTGGCACATCTAAATAAAACAGTCCAACGTTTGTTTTCTTGTTGTAGATGTGTTTTTCGCTACTATGAAACATCTGCAAAAAGGATATATTTTATACAATTGGCAGCAACTAATCTGATAAATAAATGTCAGTTATTCACATTGGCACAGATTTGTTCACCTGATTAATACTATACAAAACAATAAATACTGATGTGGTATCCAATTACAGTTATGTAAAGGCTTCGATGTACAGTGGGCCAATATTAAAGCATGGTGTTATATGCATAGTGTTTAAAAACTGCTTAAAAAATAAAGACTTGAATTGTAATCTGTGTTTTCTGTTAACAGGATTTACAATCAGTTATATCTCCTGGCAGCACACAATCTCTGCTGTTATCTATATGATTCAACATTTTCCCAGGAGCACCTATTGTAAAACTTGAGGTTCATAATTAATACTGTAACAGTCTAAATTATCTTAGAATGACATTCAATATGTGATACATTAAGGAATGATCAACTGGTGTACAGTGAAATACACTACAAGTTAAGAAAAATATGTTATGACCTTGGAAACATAAGATACTGTATTGCTAACAAATTATAGCCTTGTAATAATCAATCAGGTACAGCACGATTTGCCTAAATCTGACGGAAAATGGGTTGACCAAAATTATTATAAAATATTGTAGTTATATATGAAGATATTTCATAAACTGCAAATGCATTTTTCAGAAGTACTCTGTTGTGGGTGTTCTTAGCAGTTTTTCGACAGCAAGTTGCGCAGTGGTAGAGCTATAGGTGATCAAGAATTCGCTGGTTCGAACCTCGCTAACTCCTCACCAAGTGTCGAGGTGTCCTTGAGCAAAACACAGTGGTCAGGTGTCTCCTTGCATGGCTGACATCGCCATCGGTGTATGAATGTTTGTGTGAATTGGTGAATGTGAAGCAAAAAATGTAATGCTTCAGATAAAAGCGCTATATAAACTCAGTCCATTTACCATCCATTTATATAATAATATCATATTGACCGAAAATAACAAATATATTGTGATATAAATTTTGGCCATATCGTCCAGCCCTAGTACCCACCAAATTATGTCAGTACTACTGAGAACCGATTGAGGTAAAATCAGTCAGTACCAAATTTCGGTACCAGAGAGCGCAAGAATAGAGAGAAGCAGATGGGAGCTAGATGCAAGTCATCCTTCCATCACCCCATCACCCAGGATGACTCCTGGATGATGGGGTGAGAGTCTTCACTACAGGAGATGATGACATGGCAGTGTTATCAAAGATCATGGGTCCACCGGAGGACAGGCCTTCACGCAGAGGTAGTGTAAGTTCCAGACTTGTACCTCAGGAGACGTAACCATTACTGACTTTTTTAAATTAGATATTACATGTAATGGATACACCCCTCTGCAATATATTGTGGATCAAATTTTCTTTTTAGCACTTTGCCATCACTTTAATATGATTTTGAGAGACAGTATAGCCAAAAGGACAGGTTTTCACGACGTAAGACTCTGACCTGGATTGTATTATTGTCTGTAAATCCTTAAATAAAATGAATTGTCAGTCATGCCCCAATTAGTGCATACCTTTCTAACCACTGAATTCCAATGTCTCATTTTGCAATTTCATAAAGTGCCATGGTCATTTTAAAGCCAACAAACTGTTTCAATTTAACACTATCCTACAATTTTACTATTTAGGCAATTAGAAGTAAACTATATACCTAACACATGTAAAACGTGTACATGAGCGTGTGTGTGTGTGTGTGGGAGGGGGTGTTGGATGAAAACTGTACATGTATAGTTATGCTACACCACTTCTTATGCACTCCCGTTGATTATTTCTTGGTAATTAAATATAATCACTACTGCCACATAACTCATACTTGCTTGGCATTGCTTGCCTGCTTGTGAATACCCATCAAATGTGGGTGGTACTGATGTTAATAGCTTTCAAAAAGGACTGTTTAACTGAATTATCTTGCAACTAGTTAGCTCATAGGCTGAATGTTGAAAAGGTCGTTAGGTAGCTCTTAGAAAATAGGCTGAAAGTGAAATAGTAATTTGAACTCTGTGTTAAAATTCACCCAATGAGAAAGCTTTATTTGTCTTGTTGCTAGCGCTTTTATCACCATAAAAGCGCTGGTTAATGTTGTCATTCAAGATATTGTCATAGAAACAAAACCTGTGCAAAGTGCTTTTTAATGATGCGCTCATCAGCGCCCTGCCAGTGCTAAACTGCCAGAAAAAGCACTATGTGGACACTGGGCCTAAATAGTAACATAAACAAAGTGGTGAACACCGCTCACATCAACAAAGCCATAGAACAAAGATTTTCTTCACAATGTGTGTCTATGTGTTGAGTGGCGTTACAGAGGAATATTGTTTTGATTTGAGCTCGAATTTAGCAAGCGAAAATGACTAACCCTGCCTTTAAATAATCAGTTGAACTCCGTTTAAACATTCACCCAAGCTTTATTTCTCTTGATGAAAGCGCAGCGGACTGTGGTCAAAGCTCATGATGAGAACATGAGTCAACACCAAGGCCTTCTCTTTGTTTTCAGCCACAATGAACCATCTACACAGCATAATCATCAAAACATTTTGCTGGAAAGCTTGATGTGGCTAATGACAGCAAAAGGAGGCACACAGCAATACTGGTTTCTACATGCCCCAAAACCTGTAGGACAACAAGCATAATCTTGATAAATTATCATGAACTAATATCCTCACTTGCAATTCATTTCTAGGCTTTACATGTTTTGCTTTCACAAATTCCACTGTGAATATTGCTTATTGTTTGTGCAAAGAAGAGGTTCTACTGAATCTTTAACCCTTAAAATGTGGTTGATCCAATAGGAATGCCTATGGTCAAGAATTGTTTCTACAGTAAGTGGCCAAACACAATGCACTATATCTTTATTAAGCATGCTTTATGTTTAAAAACAGCTCAATCCTAACCTCTCGCTAGACACATTACAAGGACCCCCAGGCAATCATACTCAAATTTGATTAATTATACAGCATTACTGAGAAAGCAAAAGCCTATATCATGATAAAAAGTCAGTAATGAAAAATAGAATACTCTGGCTCTCTAGAGATATGAGGGCTTTTCAGTAATACCAGGAAAAATGTTCCTCATACACAGGAATGTTTGAGTAGGTGGTATAATATCAAGTGTAAATGCCATTGGATCATCAATATCCTGTAGTACACATGGCGTGCACATAACACATTAAACATCAGTAAAACTGTGTGAACTACAGAGTACACAAATATTTGCACTGTGCATCTTTAAAAAGAAAGATTGAAGATTATTTTGCAGGCATTAAAGAAAAACGAAATGCTGTTTTGGAACCAACCTTTCATTCACCTGACAACTCAGAGTGTGACTGTGACACCCAGAGTATGGACATTTAGTCTCACTCACCCACATCTCGCTTCCCAACCCTCTCTGAACATCCCATAACCCCTCTCACATAGTTTTCAAATTGTTTTTAAAGTCAGATTGCACTAGAAAAACCTATGGAGCTAAGTCATACTTTAGGTTTGAAAAGTTCTGCATAGGTGAGAAACTTGCATCGTAAAAAAAAAAAGAAAAAAAATACAGAAAGAAGCTGACATGAACACACAACATATTTGTATTGATAAAGCACACCAGAATAAACAATAAAACATTGTTTCAATGCCAATGTTGTATTTATTTAAATAATAAATGCCGATATTGTTTATTCCAATTCCAATATATTTGTTTATATCGCACCCTGCCATCGGCCTCTCATGTGAAAGGCAAATCTACTGCCCAGAGTCAAGAAAGAGATGCATCTCGTTTTGAGGTAACCATGAGAACAGAACAGTCAACAAACCACGTAGATGAACCAAAATATATATTTATTAATAAACCTAGCCTATTTTAAATGAATTAAGACAAAATATGTTGTGAATATATGATATAGCACGTAATTGGTGCATTTTCATATATCGTTTTAATACCAACTGTTGTAGGCTATGTCAATAAATATTATCATCGTATTTCTCGCATTTTCTGTTTTGTGTACAGTAAAAGCTTGTGAAATCAAAACATGTATCTGTCAGTTGGTTCGGCTGTATCCTGCTTGCTAGCTTACATTCCTACAAGTCAAAAAGGCGTATGTGTGTCTTGCCGCGCCGCCACCTCAAAAGTTTAATATATTTTATCTTCGAGGCGGACGGGCATGTCTTCGATTCGTGCACACAAGCGGCAAAGTTCTCAGGACTGCGCCTGCCCGCCATTCTGCCTCCCAACCCGCGTGATGTGAGCGTAGGTCTGAGAGCAAACCCGTGGTTAAGAAGCACTTCTTTCCAGTACTCCCTTTGCAGTGATACATGTCTGGCACAAATTGACCAAGAAAACATATTACATCAAGCCTAAAGGAATCTAGGAAGTGTGGCTGAGTGAATATCCTACAGCATGATTCCTCCAATTTCATCACCGCTACAATCAATACCAGCCTTCACATCGCACACCAGTTTTGCCCAGAACATACTTTCAGTGGATGAACCGAGCAAAAGACAGTAATTGCCTCTGTGAAAAGTCCTCACCTCTGCACACGCCTTCTCCACCACCAGCTCATTATGCTAATTAAGATAAGAATCCTGCCGTGCCTAATGCCTGGCTAAATAATGAATATGGAACTGGAGAATGAGCAGGTCAGGACTTGACAGGACTCTCTTGGCTGGGGTGGTTAGCTATGCTTTCCTGGCGTGCTTTGGTTTTTTGTCCTCAGGGCTCCACCACCACCATCACTCTGGCCTTATAAGATGGCGGCACCAATATAAATGCTCAGTTTCTTTTGCTGTGACTAAAAAAACAAATGAACACAGTGCTCAGCAGCATTGCTGGTGGTCCGGCAACCAGTGTTTTCTGCAAGAAATAAAAGGCAGAAACATGATAAATGCTGCCTTGCGAGTTTCTGAAGCAGGTCAGATAATTACCCAGAGGTAGGAGTGCTGTTAACGTTTCTTCGGCGAGAGCACTACATCTCTCGCTGAACACCCACATAGCGTAAACTCAAATTTAGATGCAATTCCCCCCAGACACAATTCGTCCACCCACTTTTTACCAGCAACAAGAGATAAGCAGATGAGGATGGAAATGCCTATTGTATGTAATAACAACATCACCTAAGCAGAGGATGACAAAATAATGATGTTCGTACAGCTCGTACTGCCTAGAAAATTACATCAACATGAGTGCAGTTTGCATTCTCTTCACAGTAGATAGAAAATCTACATAAAAACCCTACATTAAAAAACAACAAGGAAGACACAGCTAAGTGGTCAGGTAAGCCTGTTGGCTAGGCACTCTCCCCACATGATAGTTGTGTGCTGTCAGAACAATCAGCAGAGGAAACTTTAAGGTATAGTCAGCTACTGCTGCGGCTTGCATAACAACGCGTTTCAATGTGTGAAACAGCAGCGCGGAAATATATTGTTTTGATTTGAACTCAAATAAAATAAAACACAAATATGCGCACATATTTTGAGAAAAATTATGTATACACATGGATGAAACGAGACAGTATTTTATCAAACCTTTCGGTATGCTCACATGATCCACGGTATTGTGACATTATTGATAATTTCATATAATTTCTAAGCACCTATCATACATTCCCTAGCTTCTCTGGAGTCTATAAGCATGTCCTAGGTTTCCCTTGGGTCTATCAGCGCTACGTATGCACAAGCTGAAGAAAAGAGTGACGAGTGCTAGCGATTCAGAAGTTTGGATTTCGTCACTTGATGAAAACAAAACTGAACCGCGTTACAATGTTCCTTCCTGCACACATTTCAGCAGCAAAGTAATTCCACAACTCCCTACCTAGCTCGCCATTGAAAACTGTGTATTCTTAAATAGGCTATAAAAAATACAAAATAACTGATATAGTAATAATTAGTAAATAAAATTAGTAAAAAAATTGTTAAAAAAAAAACTAAATAATTACTGATACAGTGGTCCAAAAGCCGTGATACATACTGAAACATGAGCCCTAGCCCTACATTGTTTTTGCGTCCCTCTCAACAGAAATCTGCATTCATGTGTACAGAGAAATAGATTGAAAGTGTATTTGCCCATTCTGTGTGGGAGCTGAAAATATAATCCGGTGTTTCTACACAATCCTGGCTGTGTAAATGGAAGCACAAATTGGCACAGACTGCACCACACAAAATTCTCATATATCAGCCTTGGCAATGAACTTCCAATGGCAACAGCTGTTTGATACTAAGTAAGTAAAGTTTATTTATATAGCACATTTTACAGATAAAAATCACAAAGTGTGTCACAATAAAATCAGATACATCACACAAAATTAAATACATGACAGAAAATAAATACAAAAGACAAACAAAACACACGTCAGACTGGCCAAACCCCCTATAGTCTATCTAAATGCCTCTGATTGAAAGAGCCTTCAATTGCGTTTGAAAAGAATCCACAGAATTCAGACAACGTAGAGATGGAGGCAATGCATTCCACAGCCTAGGTGCCACTGGTCCCCGTGCTTTCCAATATCATAGAGTAGAAATATTATAGTTCAAATATCAATCTTTCTCTAGACTTACTTACTCTACCTTTATGAGGCATACTGGACAGGAGATGGAGGAACCTAGATAAATTGGTGCTATGTTCCATACTTTTGCTCATGGCGTTATGGAGCAAACGGAACTACGGCAGCGCTGAAATATCCACATCAGTGATTTTTTAGGAAACGCACATGGCCCGGAGCCGGCACTTCCTTCCATTGGCGCGTGTCTTCTCTATTTGGTCTCTGTAGTCAGCGACTGTGCCCACCATTCTGCCAACTGTGTACTCTGATAAGGCTTGGCTTGATAATTAGTATGAATCTTGTGAGATGTACACTTCAGTCAGAGTCCTGTACCTTTTCTAAAATACCAATATTGACAGCTCTTGACGGCCTACAGTATATGAGTACACGGCAGAAATAATGTATGAAATCATTATGTGACTAGGTTTCATTTTGTATCACGTTTGAAGGTGGGAGGAAACTCACTCATAACCATAAGTCAAATGTGTTCAAATATTACACAAGACATTCAAACTGCGTTTTTTTTGCAGCATTAAAAAAAAAAAAAAAGGGAAAATCTACTGGCAGAATATTGTTCATCTCAATGAAACTGAAGTTGTGTAGCTTATTTTTATCAATCAGTCCTGTTAAACGGAAGCTGCCTTGTAAAAGTGCAAAAAGACTTAAGAATTTACACGTGGCATGCAATTTACATGCCACACTCACCATTAGCTAATTTCACACAGTGACATGTTCATGTATGGTACAATAACAGTAACACTCCTAAAGATGAAAGTCAAATGAGCTTTTCAGATGACAAGTGTACTGCGGCATTAACATTTCAGCTTTAGAGGAAATTTACCCATGCGTTAATGAATATCATGCGTGAGCAGGTCAAATAAGAAGGTCCTTTGAAAATGAAGAACGAGCTGCAGAGGAAAACTCAAGTCTATGTATTTGTGTAGGCGTCTGGGTCACTGCTAGACGAGTGCCATCGCTACTGGAGACTCAATGAAAAGGTTCAAGAGTCAAACACTGCAATTTTCCAGTCCACTCCTCTCCCACATGGACACACAATGGGACTACCATGCAGATACAGTACATGTAATTGCAGGCAATCTACTCTCACCTTTATATCCCACCCGGCACCCCCCAATATCTCCACTTAAAATGAAAGAGACACAAAAAAAACACAAAAACACAAAAATAGGTTTGGAAAAGAACACCACAATACTGTAATGTAATTCAGGCTTGCATACAGCATATGTATTCGGGTGGGTGCGTCTGTATATACTGTGTGTATATGGAGGTGTATAAGGTGACAATGTACACAAGTAAGCAAAATTTAAAAATGTAAAAATGCAAAGCGCAGCGCCGGAAATATGCGCATGCCAATCAGTACAAAAGAAAAACAATGGTTTTGCTGGGACACTTATCTAGCGATGCGTCTCTGTGTGATCGAGGCCATAGGCAACGTTTGACTTGTTGAGGTGACACTGAAGGCCCAGTGTCGAGGGTCACAGCTTGCTACTGAAAGTAAGTGAAGACAAGGTTAACTGCCAAGGTAAAACTCGGGGCTCAGAGTCACGTGAGCCTATATGGTATGGTGGTAAGTTATAAGCTACCCTACCAGCACCTACTGTACCTTGTGGTAGCAGGACGAAGCCTCCTGTCAGTGTTTGTTAAACACAAGAAGCTTTCAAAGAAAGGGGTCACTGCTAAAGGCTAGTTTGAAATCAAGTAATTAACTAACAGACTCAACAAAAGCAGAGATTTAATACGCTTGGGAGATTCCACTGCAATGATAAACAGTGGAGGCCAGTTACCGTATTTCGTGGATGATTCACGCCGAAGCCCAAACTCAAGAAGACTACAGCAAGCCTAATGGTTTAAACTGTAGTTTACCTCCAAATCTAAAAACTGACATGCCAAATCTCTACATATAAACTATGTTATTGGCTTGCGTGCGTGCTTTAAGAACAGTGCAAACAAGCAATGCTGCAGGCATAGCTTACATAGCCTACAAAACTGTGTTGTTGTCATATGTGTTGGGGCATGGACGTTATTACTAGCATGACAATAGACAGTGACTTCTCACACCATTAACACAGAGGCCCTCTGAGAAAATGCTTTAGCTCAATTATATTCTACCGGTGTGGACAAATGATGGGATCTAGAATGTTCATAATGGCATCTTCAATTCTGACATTAATGGCTTCACATCTTACACACAATCCTATACCTCACACGTTCCTGGAAAAGAAGACTCTCACTGCCAACCCAGTGCACCCACCCCCCATCCGAATACAATACTGATGTATTCATTCCCTCAGCCCAAACGCAGAGCCAACAGCCGTAATCCCAAGGCCTCAATGCAAGGACGTCCTCCTTGAACCATAATCACCCTTACATCTCTTATCAGCCAGAGCTTGCCGAACATGATTAAAAAGTGGCTGGGACATACTGCCACTTCGCCTGGGATATGACCGGTCCCTGCAGTCATCTGTCAATCAATCTGATGTGCCCCAAGTCACAACCCTTGCCAGCCAATTAGCATGACTGGAAAGTCACATAGCATGCGGCGCATAACAAAAAAAAAAGAAGGTCCCTACAGAAGTGGCCCGGTCATAAGCAGTGTGTAGATGAGGACTAAAGGGGAGATATAGACAGTTCTCCAGCTATCCTAGGGCCGCGTGATAGCAGGGAGAAGAACACAGAGTAGCCACTGATCTCTAGTAGACTGGGGAAACCACAGAGACTGAAGTTTTCCAGCATGAGAAGAGCAAACTATATGATGAGATGAGATGGAGGACGAGATGGTATAAAAGAGGAATGGTGTAGAGAAGCAAAGGCAGCTATATGGACAGAGATAGACAAGCAATGCAGCGCTGTAGCAGAGTGAAGAGAAAACTGGGGCAGGGGACATGGAACGGATAGCCACTGGCAATCTTGGGGTTTCTCCTTGGGGGCGAAGGCTGAGGCTGCAGAAGGATAAAATGGCCCCTGGTGAGAAAAAGGCCATATACTGCCGTCTGGCAGGATATGAGAATGCAGGGGAGCAGAAAAATGAGATGGGGCGGCCGGCGCAGGGGCCATTGGGAGCGGATGGCAAAGAAAACGTTGATCTAGGTAATAGGGTCATATGAGGGGAGAGAGGGGTGTGCTGAAGAAAACATAAGCAATATAACAAGAGAGACAGAGAGCATTTAGACCACCGCCTTTGCTTCAGAAACCTGCGAGCTGACCAGCGTGCTCCTTTTGTCACCGCAAGACAAATCGCGGCGGTCTGCTAAAACCTACGTGAGAAATGAGTGCAATTTGTCTGCTGTGGATTACACACTGGAGGCTGAGAGCGGGAGAGGTGAGCAGAAGAGGTTTGCCTCCTATAGACCTAAACAGGTCACGATTGGTGCGCCTCGTAATCTCCGTCCTGTAGAAACCCTGAAGCTCATACGCTGTCCTGCTGTGACTTGTGAACAAAGTGGATGGCAATTGTGTTTTAATTCAGACCCGTTCGGAGCCTTGAATTAAAATTAGGAGCACGCTGGAAGCACTGACACAGTGAGCAGGGAGGGAGGGCATCTGTGACCGCAGCACTATAAAATGTCCATTTGGATGTGATGCAAAGGGGCATATTGATGTTTCATAAAATGCAGATTCACAAATCAAAATGTGATGTGCAATGCTGCCGCTGGGAGTGACCAAGGACATCGGGCAGCGGGCTGCTTTACAGAACATGGGGCTTTAAAAGTGTCAGGCCAGGATACAGTTGAACAATGTCCAACATCAAACCAGCCCAATGGGAGAAACAGTCAAACACACAAGGATCAATATGATACTCTTCTGAGCAAAGAGCGGGCCATGGGATGACTGGGCTTTAGTGCAATCAATATTCATGAACTACTGAATTTCCACTTTTCTCCATCCACGTCCAGTGAGTCTCACGCACAGCTGCGCAGTCTCCCTTGGTGACAATTGGAAAGCTTTGTCCAGGCGTAGGTCCGTGAATGAAAATATCGGTACCCAAGGTCAAGCAGATTAAAATGCATGCATGCACAGGTGTGCATGAATTGTCTTTCACTGAGAAGACTCTCATGAATGACACATACATTATGGTTTGAAAAAAAAAAAGACACCAGAGCGCTTCCTATGTTCCTTGAACCGGTTTAGTTTCCCACTGTAGAGATGGCTTGTGCGGCTCTGCGGTGTGTGTGGGAACTCCAGCAGTGCAATTATACAGAAACATTAACATCTCTACATGTGAAATAAACAGCTGGCATCACGATGGGGAATGACAAAATGATTTACTATAGCATAGATATTTCACTGGGAAAAAAGAGTGTGTTGTCTATTCTTATTTGTTTTTTAAGCGTCCATCTATCCCCACTGTATATTACCCATTACCTATTCTAGATAAACAATAGCCACACTCCTGTCAGCATGTGGTAATTAATTGCTTTGTGTTCTCAACACCACTCCTACCTTGACTGAGTCAAAAATTGTGTTAGGCTCATCAACATCATACAGGTAAGGATTTGCTGCCATGGCAGCAAGTATGTAACCTGACCTGTCACAAGTCCATCTTGGGAGCCATACATTGAAACTTTGTGAATGGCTGTACCTTAAAAATATAAAATTGGCAGTTGATTGGATGAACCATCTGGTCGTTTTCGCTGTCGGCACTCTGCACCATGGTCGGCACACCTACATAAACCACACCTGTATAGCTATAAACACAACGCTGATTGGAAAGTTTAGTAACTAAACTTTAGTTGCTACTCGGACACATTCAAAATGATTCAGAGGCTTTCTACACTGATTCTCACAGCGAAATTAAACTGAAGCTAGCAAGTATGGGGCTCACATAGACCAGAGCAAATCTTCTACAAGTTGACGTCAGGTTTTGTGGTTACCGTCCCTTTTTGGGGAATAGAAACCTTCTATTTTGAATGGCGGTCAATGGAGTTAGCAGTTGTTTCACTGGGAAATACATTAAAAAAAAAAAAAAAATGTAATTACATCTCGGGAGAGGTACATTATATTAGTGCTTTGGCAGCTGAGGGCTGAGGGCCAGTATTTCAATAACGTTTGCTTTATTTGTTATCTTTAGCAAATAGTGCGGATCCATTTAGCTAGGCTAGGCTGGTCTGGTCTGGATTCGTTTATATGTGGACAGTATATCGCTGGCTGCCACTTGTGTGTACTGTTGCTTTGTTAATGGTGCAAGACATAACACAGCAACTTTTGTGAAGGTTGAAAACCTCTATCTCCTATCTCCCCGTCATTTTTACGCTTTGTTTTCCCCCAAAAAATGGCTGTGCATGCCAAAACGAGACAAGTTGACAACAAGTTGAAGTCACGTTGCTTTGGTTTATACTGCTAAAAAGATATTTTCAGTTATCCTGTACGCACCAAATTACATTCCACTCAGGCACACATTACAGTGTTGTAACCACCCACACACGAACGGCAAATATCATTACAAGCACAAAACACTATTAATGCATAGCAAAAAGCTATTTTGTTTTAGTCTGAGGTGGAATTCCACTAATTTACTGTAAATAATGAGTTAGAACATAAAACTGAACCATGCTAAAAAACACCACCAACACACTGGTTTCTGTTTTAATAAACACAAATACATATTACATGAAATCATCTGTGAAACTGCGGGTTACGGTTAATAATGCATGATTACCTCCAAAGGTGGTGAGCCAGATCAGTTTAGTCACAGTTATTACTTTTCAACATTAATGTGGTACTGTATTGATTTGCAGCTGTGAGAATATGAACTCTGTTACAGCATATTAATGAGGGTGATGATGCTGCAGTAAGGACATCATCTATCTGTGTCGGCATACAGCAGAGGAAATGAAACACATCTCTCGGCCTTATGCCAAGCGCGTGCCACTTCAGTCCATTCACAATGGCTATTCAAAGTATTAGCCAAGCTAAGATGATGAGCTCTGAGAGACTGAGGCAGACCTAACGGCTGCCGTCTGCCAGGCTATCCAAGTCTCTGAGTCTGACCTTAATGTAATGGATAAGAAACAAATCAATGGGCCCTGAATTACTGTCCACATGCCTTGTTTCTGTTGAACGTTATGTGGGGCATGCACAACACAACACAGCCATCTTATCACATCAGAACTGGATGGTAGGGTGGAAAAAGGGAAGTCATAAGGTTACTGTGACTGTAACTAAGTGACACTGAGTCTATAGCATGGTAAAAATTGCTAGAAATTATTATAAAAGAAGATCTAACTCAGTAGTGGTTAAAAAAAAAACATTCCCGCAAGCAATATCCCACAATCCCAATTATGTAGACGTGCAGTATTGAGGTAAGAAAGAAGATTTGCAAATGGTTTGCAATTTCCGTTCAAGGGCTTAAAGCAACATTGTGCTTCAGCAAACCCTTTTTACAACCACTAAAGGTGGATATAGCAGATTTTCTATAAGTACAAGGGACTAAAACATGCTTAGGTTTACACCACAACCAGCTATCCCTCTCTTGACCAGAAAAAACACAGAATCCCTGCAGGCGATTTATCTATGGCAGGCTGCCTTGCTTGTTCTTTCCCTTTCATTTATCACTGTCATCTAAGTAGTTGACAAGCACTACAGTAAATGTGAATCACTTCAGACAGACGCGTTACACTGCCAAATATCAAAATACTGCATGTGCACACAAACAGGGATAAGGAAATAGGCCACTAAGGGACGTCACAACACACACTGTGAACAATCACTATTTTTTGATGTTGTTTGTTTCTTAAGAGAATTTATCACATCCAACTTAAGATAGGGCAAAGATAGATTACTACCCGGCACTATAGGACTACTTCCAGCACAAGACAAGGGTATAACTACCCATAATGCAAACAATGCAACCGCATCGGGGCCCGGCGTCAGCCAGGGGCCCGTGTATGCAAGCCCTTATTAACAATCAACCTTATTAAGGATCAACAGGGCCCTCTAATTATTCTAACTCTTTTATCATCTCTCTTTATTTAAATTATCTGTAGTCTACATAGCCTATTTCTTAATGCAAGTGATCTCCTTCCAGAATTACGTGTTTTCCACTTAACGGAGCTCAATGGGACAGAGCGGTCTATCTGAACATAACTTGTCAAGCACAGCGTAATGCAAGCCTGGAGTGTGCACTTATGAAGTAAGTTCCACTTCACCTAATTTATTTAGGCTAACATTTGTTTATTGATCAACCAACACATTTTTGTCAGTCATGTGCCGTCACCAATAATGTTTCATCGTTCTCTGACGTCAGCTTTTGCATTGATAATTGACTTGGGAGATAGAAAATGCTTGTCTCCCATGATCTTTTATAATGCTTATAGCTACCGGTACCCCTGCAGATATTTGGCATTGGCATCAGTAGGCTAGGGCAGCGCAATTTAAATTGGGTTACATTTGAAACGACTTGCTTCAAAATAGGCTATTATTGCCTAGGGCCCGCTTTCACCACTCTGTATTGGGGCCCGTTGTTGCCTTGTTTCGCCATTGACACAAGAAGCTCTTTCAACAACATAAAATTACATTTCACCTGCAACAGCTCTTACTTCAAGGCCGTTGCACTCTGCACACGTAGCTGAAGCTCTAAGTTTACCACGGTACCACACCAGACACCAGTCGCTCCATTATATATGTTGCTCTATAGCAGTGTTCCCCAATCCTGGTCCTAGAGGGCCGCTGCCTTGCATGTTTTAGATCTCTCCCTGCTCCAACACAGCTGATGCAAATGAATAGCTCTTATCAGGATTCTAACGACCCATTCATTTGAATCAGCTGTGTTGGAGCAGGGAGACATCTAAAACATGCAA
>JAODUH010044824.1:5000-19978 GCA_027564835.1 Typhlichthys subterraneus
CAGGCGGCTTATTGCACCAATGGAGCAAATACACTTTATCAACCTTTTTGTTGTTCAACATCTGGTTTAGACTCAGAGAGTCTTCAGACTGCTCAAACGAATCTATATCTCATCAATGTTAGAATGAAAAGGCCTGTCACTCTAGCTGTTTAGCAGTGCAGTAGCTGGCAGCATCGCTCCGTTTGGATATCAAGTTCCTGTGAAAAGACTATCAGTATACTACTGTTTTGATGTTTTATCATTTCTTAAGCTGTTGCCAGGGTATTTCCAACACACACACATGCGTGCAGACACACACATAAACGCACACACACAGTCTTTTCACTAGAAGCTGGTATAGTGGTTTACAGTACATGCATTTCAACCAGTGTGTGTTCACAGATACAGAGCTTGAGGACACATGTGACTGGTACAGAAGCAAACAGGGCCACACCAATGAGCGCTTACAAACGTCACATGCTACTCACTCACGCTAGCTTTTAGAGCCCTTCCTTCTAGTGGGGCTTACGAGCATGTAACCAAAGAACTGCATCTCAGAAAGGCCCGTGGGATTATGAATAACGACCCCAACCAGTCTGCATGCCATTGCCTTGGCAACAGTGTCCTATACTGTACACACGCACACATACACACGCACACACAAACACCAGGGCCAGAGCATCACATCAATTTGAACCTTGAATTAGCTCTGGGTTGGGGTGAAGTTGGTGTGTGTATGTGTGTGTGTGTGCACATACTTCTGTGGTTGTAATAAGCACAGTGTTAGAGGTTTCCTCTAATGAGTGGAAGCAGATTGTTCTATCCAGACTATTGTGGTATTAACGAGGTTACCATTAATCAAGTGTGTGTGTGTGTGTGCGTGTGTGTGTGTGTGTGTGCGTGCGTGTGCATGTGTGTGTGTGTGTTCATGTGTGTGTGCATGTACATCTTTTAGCCACATGATTATTCACAGTCATGAAACAAAAGAGAACTAAGTCTGTCATTATGGAATGATTACACTAACCTTGTGTGTGTGTGTGTGTGTGTGATTGCATGCGTGTGCATACTGTATGTGTGTGTAATACACATTTTGTGCACAATATGTTTTGTGTACTGAATCACATGTACAAATGCATGGCCGTGTGCACACGTGTGTGTGTGCCATAGAACTATATCGGTGTTTGCACGTGTGTGTGTGTGCGCGCGCACATGTGTGTGTGTGCAAGTGAGTGCCTCAATACACACTTTTGTTTGTACAAATGCATGGCTGCATGTGTGTGTGTGTGTGTGTGTGTGTGTGTGTGTGTGTGTGTGTGCATGTGCGTGCCACTCACAGTGTCCGTAGCTTGGGCATGTGGTTGAAGCTGGATAGAGGGATGAGGGTGATGTTGTTGTTGTTGAGGGTGCTGGAGAGAGAGAGAGAGAGAGAGAGAGAGAGAGAGAGAGAGAGAGAGAGAGAGAGAGAGAGAGAGATATGGATAGGGAGAGAGGAGGAGAGAGAGAGAGGCGGAGAGGGGGGGGGAGAAAGAGAGAAACAGACAGTTAGATAAATAAAGCCCTGGTGCCACAGATTGGTCTGGTGGTTTAGCTCTGACGCAAGTCAAACAGTATGGTCTCCAAAACACAGGTTCAGTTCCCTGTCAACACCTTCTCTCCTGGGCCCCTGAGAAAATGTATAAAATATCACTGTTAAAAAAGGGGTAAAAAAAGCAACACTTTAATTCATAATTACTTGATTGTTTTTGAAGGGGGGGGGGGGTATCACAGTGGAAATCAACGGGTTACATGACACAGCCTGAATACGTGGTTCACAAAGTGGACTTAAAGACTCCTGGAGAGGTAGTGAGATTATTTCGGGAAGTCCCGCAATGTTTTTTGAGGAAAAAATAAGTCTACTTGTATTATATTTAAATTCAATGCTGTCCGTGGCTGCTTTTGATTTTTTTGGTTTTATGTTGGACAGTGATTTTTAGACCGCATTTGTGCAGAGTGTGTTTATATTCACATTTAGGATTTTTACTGATTTTAGCATTAAAATGTAGTTAAATAAATACCAACAGCACAACAATACCTACTTATTTTGAGGACAAAGCAAAACAAGAGCGAATGAATTATGCAGCGATTAAACAGCTTATACATTTGTTGTTTATATTTATGTACAATACTGTACCTTTCCCCATATTGTCAGTGTTCCCAGCGCGTCTCCAATAAAGATGTACCCATGACAACACAGCAATGCGGAGCTCTCGCTCCTACCTCATTTAAAAGCCGCTAGTGTCTGCGAGTATTACATCCCCAAAGAAAGTAGACCCCGTCTCGCGTGTCGTATCGACCTGGCGCCAAATGAAGAGCAAACACGGTTGGATGTAATTACAAACAAACACAAAAGGACGGCCGCGCTCGACCCCGCCGCCACCGAGAAGACACGCGCGGCACATATTGATTCTCAATGGGTGTCTCTTACGTAAAGGGAGAGAGGACGGTGAGGCGGTGAGAGAGCAGCGGGGAAATGTAATCAGAGGACGTCTATCCCATCACAGCAATCCCCGGGGGTCACACTGCACTGACGGGCCCGCAGTAAAGCCTCATTGACGGAACACTTGGGGAAAATTGCCAAATACAAACAGCATATATATGAAACATCTCACATTTGGTTTCCCCCTGAATGAAGCCAATGATTGAGGCCACAAACACACACACACACGCAAACATGCACACACGTGCAGTACACCCAGTAACACACATACAAATACACAAACAGTACACACACACAAACACGCGTGTTCAGTACATAAAAGAACACACATGAACTCTTAACACGCACCCTCATGATCTATAACCCATACAAAGCACTACACTCTGACCCAAGTGTCAGAATCCACAGCTTACACATGCATTTATTACACGGCGATAACAAGGGGAGCGCTTGAGTTAGCATATCTTTCAAGGCAGAGGACGGCTTGTGAGGCTGTTTAAATGGCCGGCAAGTACCAGCTACTCTAAGCCATTGATTAGAAAGGAGGAGAACATTAAAAAAAATATTCTAAATAAACTGAAGTAACAAATACTTTTGATGGCTTCCACAATACATATACAATATATTTATAGGTGTTTTTTTTCCCCCTTCCAATGTTCGACCGCAGGGAGTTTAACTTGCTCTGGTTAAAAGCCAGGCGGGTTTATGTTACATATCGTCGGCATAAAATGTCTCATAACAGGCTCGGTGCCGGGGATTTGCTCGGCTTCCACTAACACCCACCGTTCCCTTAAAAATAGAGTGTTTTGTTTATACTGGGATGACGGTGCTTCCTCGCTGCTTCCTCTTCATGTGTCCCTCCACCCCTCCATGCCAGGGCAGCCTCGCTGGCCTTGGAGGGAGGATAACGTTTCACTCCTCTGTCGTGAACCACCGCGCACACACACACACACACAGACAAACATGCATGCACATGCACAACACGGGAGCCAGCCAGGGTCAAGCTTGCCAAGGGTGATTCCACCCAGTATATATCATTTAATTGCGGAACAACAATAATTTCCCTCTGCAATTTCCCTGTCACTTATTCTGTTGCTCATTGGGTTCCACCCCCCCCCTCCTTTCCCCGCCCACTGCCACCACCACTACTACCACCACGCGTGCACGCACACACACACGCGCGCACACACAATCTCTGCAGCTTAATTAAATAGTGGCTTGGCCTGACGTTGTCGAACATAAATACTGAATAGATCGTTCTGGAGATCCACAGCTATGCTTTATATGCTGGTCAGTAGCTCCCACTTTATGTTACACAGTTCTAGACTGTTTACCTTTGTGGAAAAGAAGAGATTCATCCCCAAACTGACTAAATAAAAACTAAAATGAAATGACAAAAACATCTGTAAAATGATTCCCTATTTAAATTATCTTAAATAATTGTATAAAATTACTATTCATTTATTAATGCAAATACTATGTGAAGAGTACTTTACATGCTTGTTTGATTTATAATGATTTATTTCAGTTTTCTGCTTCTGTTTTAAATTAGGACATCGCCTAGTGTGTGACCTTAAAGGTCGTTTGCTGATATTTGAACTCAATCAAAACAAAAACACCTCTCCCATACTGTAAATGCCATAGTGTGCTCCCTCAGAAGATCTGTCCCATACATTGGAAATATATTTTGAAGGATATTGTGTGGTGCGACCTACACCACTGTTTGTCTTTTTATTCACGGTGCCAGGGCTGAATAGAAACACCTGATTAGTTTGTCAGCACGCACAGACCTGGCAGCTAGCGGACTGCGAGGAGACATTTGGTGAATGTGATGTACATTAAATGCTATCCTGCTGCTAAAACCATCATGATCAAAGATCATGATAGTTTTGCGAGGCTAGCCGTGTTTAGCAGAGGGATAGCATTCAGGTCAGTTTCAATTCAGTTTGACTTCACTGCGAGAAACAGTCCGGAGAGTTTGGAAATCATCGTGCTTCTGTCCGGTAAATGTAGTGTGGCCAATCAGCATCGCATTGGCACGCCTGATTTCCAACGGGAGCGCCAGCAGTTAGTTTTTGGGTTAGGGGTAAGCTATGTGACTTGAACACATCTCGAAAACAGCAATGGTAGGTCCTACAGATGTTAACGCAGATGCTGCAGTCTCTCAGGTGTTTTTATTAGAAGAGCAAAGAACCGCACAAAGGCTTTTCTTGATGGAAAATATGATTTTGTTGTTAAATCTATTCAGAAGACTTTATAAACAACTGCAGTTATAAGTAAGAAAACATATAATAATGTCACTGTGTGTTAGAGTTCCCCACATGCATCCTAATGCTTCCATGCATTTTGGTGCATGCCTGAATCAGCATGTTCAGGTTGCTAGGGAGTGTGTGCGTGTGCGTGTGCGGGTGCGTGTCTGTGCTGCAGTGGTCGCTCTGTTGCAGTAAAAGGGCTTCTGCAGTCAGTGATTGAGTAGAGTCTTTACAGGCCAAATCCACCAGGGAGATGCTATCGCATGAGTGTGTGTGTGTGTTAGAGAGAAAGAGAGAGAGAGAGAGAGAGAGCGAGAGAGAGAGAGAGAGAGAGAGAGAGAGATGCTATCATACATGTCTACGCTGCAGCCTACACACTAAGGTTAATGGCTGACTCGTCAATCTCCTCCTACAGTAAATACACACAAATGTACACGCACACACACACACACCCATTCACATACTCCTATACGCCTTAAACTGCCAAAGCAGCAGCACACACACAGACAAGCATAAGATGAACATGGCCGCTTGCTGTCATGTCATTTGCTGTGAAGGGATGTGGAGGTCCAGACTACAGCCTCAGTTTGTTAAGTCAGCCGATCGATCCTTGGGATTTTCACCTTAAGACTTTGAGGTCAAAATGAATCCAATAAGTGATATTGTGCTGACCAGTACTGTATGTGTGTTATTTCGGGTGCATTAGGAAAGAATGTGTAGCGCTGTTCTAGCCTGTTGTCCGTTGCTCGATACCCTGGACAGAGGCAGACAGACAGACAGACTGTAAGACAGGGTCTGACTGTAACAATTAGTCAGCCAATCGATTGTTGGACCCCGTATTGAATGATGGCCCACAACATGGCAAATAAACTGTCAATACCCCGCCCCATATTGACATCCATGTAACTGCTAACAGCTAACTTAAAAAAAAAATTAAAAAAATTAAACAGTGTTATATGTTGTGATTGAAGATTTAAATAGTATGGTTGTATGCATAATGAGGGAATAAAACCTGGAATGTTTATCTTATGGTAGCTGTTTAGCATCTAAGCTACCATGTAAATCAAGTTAACATTGGTAAATACTTTCTCTGTGTGTAAATGTATGTGTGTTATGTGTGTCTGAGAAAGTGTGATGGAAGAATGGATGTGCCTATCATTATGTGTGTGTGTGTCGCTATGTGAGAATGCATGTTTTCTATTAGCCTGTGTTATGTTGAATCAGCCCTAATAACAGATACAGCTCGATATAGTGACTGCACATCTAAATTACTACACCCAGCGAAACAACATGACAATGTAATGTTTTGAGTGAGAATACAAGTGTATTGATGCCATGCTCAATACAATTATTCTCTTATAATCACTGGCATCAGTTACGGTCACTGAAAATATACAATATCTGTACAAAAACAACATGGACTTAAACAGATAATCAACTGCTCTGTGCTAAAATGTTGGGCCAATACATTACTGTATTGAGCTGGGTAATATTCTAACATTTGGCTTAACCCTCGCGCTGTCCTATGGGTCAAAATGACCCGGCGCACTTGCCAGTAGCGGGCAGCAACCACAACACGGACATATGACATTCCGCGGTTTGCTCCCCCTGCTGCTAGTCTGCTGAAATGCCTTAGGACAGTGGGAGGGTTAAAGTATCATTTTCAGTGCTGAATCAACTTAAAGATGGAGTCAGCAATGCTAAAGAAAGATGGTTGATATTTGATCTAGATCAAACTTACTTCAATGTCAAAGGGTGCTCCCTCAGAAGATCCACATTGCACATGCATTACCAAGGCTAGTATAGTGTTTTGTGGTGCAGTCTGCACCACTGTGTTTGTATTTCTACGTGTAGAAACACTGGATTTGTTTTCAACGCGCGCACAGAATGGGCAGCTAGCGGACTCTTATATTCACTGAATATGACAGCAAGTATTAGCTTACAATAGCTGACATCACCTTTAAAAGGCCATTCTCTACCAAAATGACTGATGGTAGAATAATATAGAAAATGTGATGGTGTGCATTACAATGAAGTACAGGGTCGTACGTTGTGTTATCAATTTAAACCCCCTACACTGATGATTTCTATATCAAATCGATCATATTTGGTGCATAATTTGATGTAGTCAGATATGGTCTTGACGCTCTCAGTGTTTCTACCAAAACTCTGCTCAATATTAAACCCACAAATAAAAATCCACTGCAGCGGTTATGAGGTTATAAGCACAGCGGAGCAGTCAAGTTAAATTAGGCTCGCAGGCCTCCTTTCTAAATGGGATTTTTTCAGCACCTAAATTGATATTCCAATGTGGCGATTAAGGAGGTATTGATTGGAAAGATGGAATGCAGAATGCTGTAACGTAATACATTTGCTTCGGCTGCAAAAGGGTAGAAGGTCACAGAGGTCAAGGATCTGCTAGATACAGTACAGATATATGGAGCTCCCTGCATCCCTTTACAAACCTACAGTAATCTATAAAGTACGGTATGAATAATAAAAAAAAGAATGGAGAATACATTTAAAAGTATTGAAACTGTATTTACAGTATATTTGTATTTATAAAATGTGTATAATAATATTATTCATATAATTCTATATAAACACTATTGTAACAATCTAAGCACACGGTCTAAAACGCAAGGTGTAAATTGGATTTACGCCTTGCTATTTTAAGGGCAGATAAACGTCAGTGTGCCGGGAGCATGGTTCAAAAGGGATGGACTTACTCTCTTCATTATTAATGGATGTGTTTTAGGCATAATATCATGTCATCTATGTTGTGCAGTGTCATCTCCAATTCCATTTAAAAATCCAGGCGCGTTTGCATCATAGGTGGATTGCTATTATACCTGCGGATTTGTGAAAGCGCTGGAGCAGACCATCTAGGCAACAGCTAGATCCTTAAAATATGTTGATGTAGGCTACACACGAATACTATGTAACATAGCACTCTTTAAATGTTGTATCCTTTGCATATTATGCTGATCCTTCATGGCCCTGTATGTGCAACACGCAGAGTGTACACGCTTTGTGCACCGGCCATAGGAGATACTATCTTGATAATGCGCCGCGCATTGAGTTTAGGCCAGGTTTTTGCTGGTCAATCGCGCAATCACTTTCTGCTGCCTCAAGATAACAATGTGCCAGCAGTGCGCTAGACCACACCTCATGTCGAGACCCATCGGCGCTCAAAAAGTGCATTGACTATTGAGACAACGTGGGCGCTGGAGGGGAAAATTACAACTGCGTCGGTCTGAAAATAACAAAGACAGATGCGTTGAAGCTTTGCGCCGCATTTCGCCGGGTGTAAGCTCTGGCCCAATATGTCAATATATAATACTGTAATATATATAAAAGAAAGGTAAAAAAACAAAACAAATGCTTAAACTTCAATTGGAATATTTTACACTTTGTAGGTTTAGTAATATCATTTCCTTAACAGATACACAGAGTCATGAAATAGACAGATTCAAATCAGTTTCAATCATCAGAATTTGCATTACTAATACTGTAAGATGCACAATCATTTTCTCAGTAACGTAACCAGGCGGCCATTTTCTTCATGCTCTGCTAGCAGCTCCCAGCCCTGGGTTGAAATGCGGTCTGCAGTGAGAGGGTGTAAAACACTGCTATAGCCTGAAGGGCCCTCTCCACCCCCCCAAGGCCTCATTACAGGGTTTAGAGAGGAGCAGATGGACACTTCACCCCACTTGTTTAATAGTTTAACTACACATTTGTTTAACCATTCACGCCACCATTCACAACTGTTAACATCATATATACAGTGTATAAAAACGTCCATTTGAGGCGGGACCTTGACATAGTCAAAGAAAGAAAGACAAGTGTGTGTGTGTGTGCGTGTGTGTGGGTGTGTGTGTGTGCGTGTGTGTGTGCGTGTGTGCATATCTGAGTCAGTGAAAGGCAGGGCAGTGGTCTCCTGTGTAGCTGAGTCAGACTGAAGCAGAGTCTTGAATAAATCAGTCACCCAGAGGAGTGTGAGTGTGTGTGTGTGTGTGTGTGTGTGTGTGTGTGTGTGTGCGTCTCAATACGCAAGGTCATCGGTGAGCGACGGAACGCTTAAGAGAGAAAGAAGACAGGCAGATGGTTAGCAAGGACAGAGAGGCGGAGTCTCTCTCTGTCTGTGCCATGACACTTGCCTGGCTGTGAACAAGGGTTTGTGTTAGGTGAAAAGCGTTTTGACCCTGTTGATTTAAGATTAGCCTGTGAAAGACTGCAAAGTCTCCACAGGGGCTTTAAGGGGTTTTAAGTGCTTTTAAGGGATAATGGTTAAGGGGTTTTAGGTGGAATGGTCTCATATTGGAGCAGGGCGAGGATGAATTTTCGCACGGGGTTTAATTCCTACTGATCCACCCTAACATATTGGTGTGTGTGTGTGTGTGTGTGCGTGTGTGTGTGTGTGTGTGTGTGTGCATGTGTGTCATGAAAAGGGGCTACTTTAATAACCCGTCAAGTGTTTAAACATGCAAAACATGCAAGCTCTCACAATCAACGCCAGGCCCTCTCTCACCTCAGAGGGAATTGACATTTCTCAAGCCTCACCATTGGAGACCAGCCTGGGAAAACTGAAGCATTCATAATGACAAGCAGAAAACCTTCCCTGACTCTAGGTAACTCACAATGGTGTGATTCACTGACCAAATCTGTAGCTTTGTCTGTTGTAAAACCTACAATTATAATTAAAACAACAGACTATGGAATACTGCGATTTGTATCAATATTTGATGTCGCTGCCTACAGATTCTGTATATTCATATGCAGAAATCTGTCTATAGGGATTACACTCTTACATTACACTTCTAAGGCATTAGGAACACACTCTACAGTAACATTAGGAACCAAAAGCTTTTTAATGATCCTATAAGGTCTCGAGGGCTGTGAGACACTAAGGGCCTCATGTACTAACGTGTTAGCGCCAGTTTAATGTGTAATTTTGTTGCACCTTGCGCCGAAATACATGGAATTGTATATACGAACAGCACACACATCGCTAAAATGCTTTTCTGCCTGCTGAAAGAACACAGGATCGCAGGTTGCGCTTTCCTATTCATGCATATGCATTCATGGGACGTGCTGAAGGATTTGATTGCTTGTGTGCTGTTAAAAGAAATGTTCATTAAAATGTTATAGTCACACATAATTATTTTTGGGTAGAATATAATGCCCTTTATCTGTAGGTTTGACGATACATATAGACAAGTAGGCTATTTATAATTAGGTCTAGCCTACTTCATGATTGTTAAACTTGTTTTCTGTTCCATTGCTACCCAATTTACGGATATGGCTGGAACACTGACCAGACTACTCGCCATGTTAACGCCAAGCTTAGAGGGCGGTACCATGTGCGGATTACGTGACCAGTCGCAAATTTAGTACATCCAACGTAATGCGATGGCACAGCGGGTGTTAGCTGCGTTCTGGCTGCGCTCATGTATACGCTGCGCTCGCCAACGTATGTACACGAGCCGCAAAGGGTCGTTAGATGATTTTAATATTGAAATCAAACAATACTTTGTTTGAAAACTAACTGTTTTGAGGAGCAATGATCAAACTTCTCCCTAATCCCCTCTTTTCATCGTCTCTCCCCGCCTATCTCCTCCTCTCTGCAGTCCTCTCCCCCAGTAGGAGGTGATTAATTGGCTGTGGGGGTGGATGGGAGACGGCAAACGGCTCCAATATCTTCTTCCCACCCCCTCCTGCAGTAAACGCTGCATTACCTGGTTGCCAGTTCCCATATCTGCTTGCATGCTTTCATTTGGTAAAAGGCTTTACGACCTATCTGGCTCTTCTAATAAACACCGACACCCCCTCTTTTGTGTAATGCTTTATCACCTCTGGCCGTGCCAGTGTCAGCTTGTACCCATCCTCTGGTTAATGGGGTATAAGAGCGACACCCACTGTCCACTGACTCTCTGTCACTCTCTCTCCCACCTTCCCCTTACCTCCTCCCCCGTCACTCACCCTCTGAATCCAAAACACCTTTTCACCATGACGTCCTAAAACTATCATTATTCCATTTACAGTAGATCATGCTCTTTGTGCCTCATCTCAGCCATCTCTCAATTTTGTACTATTTTCTACTTTCATCTCTCTCTCTCTCTCTCTCTCTCTCTCTCTCTCTCTCTCTCTCTCTCTCTCTCTCTTTCTCTTTCTATTGTTCAACTGACATTTTCTCAACTCTTTCAATAGCAAACAACTACTCTCTAACCCCCCTATTATTTCAATGACAGCTTGTTCTCTGTCTCCCCACCTCTTCCCTAGGTCATTGTCTGGGTCTCTCAGGCCAGTGTGTGTGTGTGTGTGTGTGTGTGTGTGTGTGCGTGCGTGTGCGTGTGCCAGGGCTGTGTAAAGCTTGTAGAGTCAAACAGAGGCCAATAGGTCAGCCAAACCAAAGCCACTCAACTCCCTGGGTGCTCTGTTGAACCACGAACCCTGAACGCACGCATGTAGCACGCATGTACACACACGCACACATACACATGCACGTGCACATCCAGCAAATGAAACATGCACAGATAGGTGCACACACACAAACACCCTTATAGACACAGGAAAGCGTGAAAACAGATGCATGATATTGCTGGTTTGGGGGTCTAACAGCAAAGGGGGGACACCACACACACACACACATACAATGTTGGCTGTTTATTGCCTGATTTGGTAGTTTTTGCTCATATGGAAAATGTTTTTCCTATTAAAACTCCAATGTGACACCCTCTGAATGGTCAAAGAAACCATACTACAATATCATAAAAATAGAAAATACATATTTAATTTGCAAAGACCTTCAACAAGAGCCTCATAATGCAGCTGTGAATTTCCTCCATTGGTTTGATATTTATTATAGTATCATCAAGCCAAATGCTTTGACAATCACAGAATGTACCTACAATTTCTGTGGGCACATTACTGCTGGATCAGATGGTAAACCTGACCTTTAGAAAATCATTTTTTTTTTATGACTGATATGTTTGGCCTTAGCCAACCCGTAAAACACCACAAAACCCAATGAACTGTTTGTCAAAGGGCACCGGCCAGTCGACAGCCCTCTGTTACTGAGAGAAGGGAAGCTGATAGGATTTGAACCCATGCCAACAGAGAGGCCAGGGTCTTAACCACAATAACATTACATTACTGGACACAACTACTAAGATATATTTCTTAGTACAACACACACACACACACGCACACACACCCACACACACAAATGCACACGTAAACGCACACGCACACACGCGCACACACACACACAAATTGACTGTTTGATAAGATAAATGTTTTTCTGTTGCAGTTACAGAGACCACATAATAAAAATAAAACAATCTCTTATTTCCAAGCTCTGAGGGAAAATTGAATAACATTCTCATCTTAAACGACGTGGTTTCACATCAAAGACAGTGGATGTGATGTCAATCAATGGCCTTAGATGCAAACCAACCTGAGGATTTTATGGGTTCCAGTTAGTGGATACCTGATAAATGCTGACATCTTCATGGTGCTACAGAGCACTCTAAAGGCCCTTTTACACCAAGCGCGACGCGAAAAAGCGATGCGAAAAAGCGACGGTTAATTATTTTAAATGCATTATAGTAAATGAAAGTGTGAAATTTACATACAGCACGAATGTTCGCAATGCAAAAATGTGACATATATTTTATTCGCTTCAAGGTCGATTTTTTAAACTTTCGCCGGCGATGAAATGGGTTTAACCAATCACAACAAACTATTTATGTAACATGTAATAGCGGAACTGTTTACATTCTGTTTACATTACAATCAGCCAGTACAGCTTCGATAAACACCCAACACATGGTAAGTACCGTAGCCTATCTCTTCAAACATCGGGTATGATTAGCCTACAGTAAGTAAATATCTATTTGACAGTTCAACAGTTTTTTTATAACAAGATTGCATTGGCTGGCATTGCTACGAACATGGATTGAATTTATAATAATAAAGTATGATCTATAGCATTTGAACTGCGTAAATTTAATCCGGAAATACAGCCTGACGTTTCTGCTACTTCTGGCCAAGACTAGTGGCACTCGCATTCTTGTTTAACAGCGTCGCTGTGTAGGCTACAGTAATGTTAAGTACATACTGTTATTTACAAGGGCTCCTCTGGGATAGCTGATTACAGATGGAGATTTCCTTGTTGATACTAGCCTGTCTGCTTTATTTTGTAGCACTCAAAATGATAGCATGGGCACTACGCTGTCCTGTATAGGCTACACAAAGTCACAAACTGTATAGAACACATTATCCAACTCGCCACTGAGACTAGTTCTCCCCTCCGGATTAGTTCAGCAGGCTACATAAAAAGAAGGCACCATGCACTCGGCACCACAGCAACAGTCAATCCATAGCAAAGCACCAGTCAATGCATAGCAAAGCACCGCACGTCCACTCGTCTTGAACTTTTTGTCGCCAACTTCAAATTATTCTGGAATTATGTCCGAACATTCGAAATAACGCGTTGCGTTTGGTGTAAATTGTTTGACGCGAAAATATCGCTCTCCGCTTTTTTCACTTTTTCGCATCGCTTTTTCGCGTCTCGCTTGGTGTAAAAGGGCCTTAACACATAGCAGCTAACAAGTAGACGCTGTTTAGGCTATTAGCCTTAAGACTTATGGCGAGTTGGATATTATCTTACCACAACTGCTTTATTCACAGTGAGTAATGGACAGTTACATAGCCTCATAGACACCTTGAAAATTGTGTGCGCTAACATTGTATACGGCGAGTTGTCAGGAGAACACACTCATATTGCGGTTTAACACCAACTAACACCGACTGACAACGCACACTGATCAAACAGTTGCCGATGGTTGGAGTCGATCGCCGTTTGCCGGGGCAGTGTGCAAGCAGCTTTAGACTACAAACACTACTGGCATATATGACCTGCTGTTCTACAGCGAGGTGCCGGTGTTGTGTGATAACTCCCCATCCGGAATATCTCGCCGTGGTGGGCGGAGTTTATTCAGAGTCATACCAACTACAGCGGCAGCAGGGCGAAATAGAACGAGGCAGAATTTCACAAAGCGTTTTGTGGTATTTGGGCATGATCTTTCCATTTAATCTTTGTAAGAAACTTACTTCATTCAGTGTTTTTTCTGCGCGATTTCGGTGCACACGTCAGTTTAATTGTGCAGTCGCGGTAGTAGGATCTGAAAATACTAATTACTGGCAGGATATTTCACTTCAGGCTAACATTAACAATATTTTGTAATGTGAACGAAATACTTTTGGACGATTTTTCCTTTATTCTCTCAGTAAACAAGCTTCATATATTTAAGTTGTTTTGATCGCAGATATTCCGTTAGATAGGTGCTATGCGTATCCTACGCATAGAAATGTAAATAACCAGACTCAGAATAGTCTGACATACTGTAGGACTACAGGCTATGACTGAACTGCCTATTTGAAGATATTATGCCTACATTTACGTTGAAGACAGACCGACATGTATTTTACAATAATAAATGTTCTAAAAATGTGCTGCTAGTTGCTATACTGATTTAATTGTAGCCTACTCTAGGCCTATTTAAAAAATGTATGTTATGCTAATGTGAAATTAATGTAGCCTATGTCTGGCAATGTGCCTTTTCAATAAAATTAAGTGTGAAACAAACTTTTTTTATGTCTCACTTTGCTGACTATAACTCTGCCTTGGACACAAAAACTGCTGTTAAAATACAAATTACTTAGTCTACATGCAATAGCCTACATACATCCATAATGATTTTGCCTAATGGCGATGAGCCCATAATGATCTCGGTAAGGGTTCAAAGAAGAGAGTGTGTGTGTGTGTGTGTATATATATATATATATATAATTTGTATCACACATACAAACAATCACTATTATGGATATGGCAATGTAACTATCATAGATATTAAAAATTTTTATATAGCCCAGTAAGTACACTAGCAACAATTACACACCAAGAGACATTAAATGGACAATACTAGCAACCACACATAAGAAACTACCTGATTAGGTATATTCTAGCCTAGTAGGCCTAGTGGAGTTTACAAACTAAAATTAATGAAGAGCTGTACAATAACATTTTGGACTTCAAAGTCCATGGTCGCTACCCATTGGGGGTGACCAAAGATTTAAAAAAAAAAAATTCAACATATACATTAAAAGGTAAGCTTCAGTCTCCATGGTTTGTCAGATAAATTATGATCCAATGGTGTAAGGTTAATAATGATTAACTGTGTTGTTTGAATAGATGGAATGGAATG
>JAODUH010044845.1:0-13642 GCA_027564835.1 Typhlichthys subterraneus
ATAGTCTGGCCTCCATAGGCCAGACGTGTATATTAAAGTTATATACACATCTGGCCTAGTGATGTAGGGGTTAAGTGTCCATATTGTGTGCTAAAATTAAGCACTTAAATGTAACAGCTGCACATAAGGAATGACTCTATAAGCATAGCAGGTTCTCCAAACAGCCTCCATGCATTTTATTTGCTTTATTACCACTCTGCTGAGAAAAAGCCCTTATGGGGCTACGTTATGTTCTGTGTCTATGAGGATGAAGTGCAGCAAAAATATGAAATAAAAAGCAGGTTAATCCATCACCACTTCCCCCGAGGAGACAGAAGGCTAGAGAGCACTAGATCACGGTCACCAAAGAGACAGGCAGATTTATCCGCCCGTTACATCGACTATATACGTCATTCTGCCACTTCAGCACTTTCTTATGTTATATTATTATGTAACACCTTTGCTCATTCATATGTATGTTAATCGTATGTGCATAAACAGAGTTATGGCCGCGTGTGTGTTCTTTCATATATAGGAGGAGACTGTTGTTAATACCAAAGAGCAGAGTCCTCTTCGTAGAGGCGTTCCAAGCACCGAGGACCTCACAAAGACCGTGAAACAGGTCAGCAGGAATCCCGAGATGTGCTGCTTGCTCTGCCTGTGTGTGTGTGTGTGTGGGGTTATTCTAGGCTTGATCATGTGTTTTTCCTACATATGTTTTCTAGGACATCACAAGAGTCTCTCAACATCATGCCCCGCAGAAGCCTGTCCGACGTAAATACCAGCCAGACAGTCAGAACCTGGACTCCACTCCCACTCACGCCACATCACTGACGCCCGCTCATAAACCTGCGCAAAAGTCAGTAAAGGATGCAAAACTATGCATTTATTATCACGTTATTATGGTAAATAACTAAATATGGTCAAATATGGTAAATGCTGAGCGATTGTGATGTAACAAAAGAAAAGCAATGAAAATAAGCAGGCTGTTGACACCTGAAAGCCTCTCAGAAAAGCATAGTCATGCTAATGTGCGAACATCAGGACACACTGTGATGGCTCTGCCATATGTGGCAGGGATGCTTAATTGCAATAGAAACCGTGGCGGTCACTAGAAGGCAACCATTAATAACAGTGGTAACAACAATGTCACAGTGGAGTGATGCAAATCACCAGTCTGTTGCTCCAGTGAAGCTTTAACTGTTCCTTCTTCTCTCGAGACGACACACTATTCAAGGGTATTTCTTTAGTTGTGGGACATTTTGTCTTGGACATGAAAGACACATTTCTCTTGGGAGAGAATATGTAATCATCAGAGTATTAATGAAAATGTGATTGTTAAAAAAGACATCTGAAGAGCTACACAAGTCCTGACTATATATTCTCCCAGGCTGCTGTCCCGGCAGAGGAAAGAGATACAAATGGCTATTCGCAAAAACAAGGAGACCAATGCAGTGTTGACACGCCTTAACAGCGAGCTCCAACAGCAACTTAAGGTCAGCTCTCTCACCCACTATCTATTTTCCAAGTAACACAATGTTTTACAATGATGCCGATGCCATACCAGCTGTGTGTGCACAGTGCTTGACACAGTGTTTTGAATGGTGTGTGTGAGAGAGAGAGAGAGAGAGGGGGAGAGAGAGAGAGAGAGAGAGAGAGAGAGAGAGAGAGAGGGAGGGAGGGGGAGAGAGAGGGAGAGAGAGCGAGAGAGGGAGAGAGAGAGAGAGAGAGAGAGGGGGGGTGAGGGAGAGAGAGAGAGAATGGACTGAATTAGTGCTTGGCCCAGTGGATAGTCCCTAACCCTTAGAGAACAGATTTAAAGGCTGTGTACTTGACCCATTTGTGTACAAAAATGCATTCCAGGTCATCTTGTGCTTATATTTTTTAAACCCCCATGGGTGGCAGTTTACAGTGACATACCAAGTTGCCTCGTAATTGCTACATGTGTGTTGTTTTCTCAGGAATAAGAGTACTATATACAACGTGAAGCGTTGCGTGTTTATCATTATGACATAGAGTGGTTTTCCTGTATGACAGGTAACTACAGTAGTTGGCATGTTACAGTAACATTGCTAGAACAGGAGTAGAGTCTTAATAAATGCTCCCAGTATCATCACTGCTTGCTGAAATATGCCTGCTTCAACCCATCAGTCGTAGTTTAACTAATGGCCAGGACTGCGATGTTGGCATTGGTGATCTCCCCATGAGAGACACATTCACATTTGGAACAGATGTCGCATGCCTGTCGTTCCCACCGTAAGTGATCCAGTAGTGAAACCTTCACCTCTGGGAATGCAGGCCATTCATCCCAGATATCGTGTGATTTGTGGAAGGGTCAGTTCATGTGGTTTAAAGTCTCTCATTGCCCTCTGTCCGTGCTAAAACAACTAGGTTTGTTTTAGTTCGATTCGCAGAGTCTCACATAGTTCAGCATCTGCAGGACTTTTTGCGGAACGGCATGAGGCTTTATTTAGACCCACGCCCTGTCAAAATGCCAAAGTGCCTTTGGCATTCACAACTGTCTTTCAGACTGTTGAAAATAGAGTATGCCAGCTGGACATAGGACATAGAGAGACTAAATGGAATGGAATAACTGAATCTGTCTTTCTAAATGATTATAATAGTTACACATAAATAATATAAACCAATAATAATTAATAACCTGATTTTATTACCAATTTGCCAGAGTAGGCTTTTCGACAAAGAATCCTCAGACATATAGCACTTGATTTGATATTTGATATATCTGTTTTTAATATTTAATTTCTATTTTAATAGAGGAAATCCTATGGGAAGTTCAACATACATACAGTATAATAATAAATTACAATGAGTTCTTCTGTATTTTGTTATGTCATGAACAGATGCATGCAGTCAATTCAGACCTCAGCAATGTATCTATCAATGAGCTTTAAAGTACATGCATACCAATAAACCAGCCTGCATGAACTTGAGGTGAGCTTGAGGTGAGTGTGTGCTCTCTCCTGCAGGAGGTTCACCAGGAGAGGGTCACGCTGGAGTCTCAGCTGGAGCTCCTCCGGCCCCTCGCCTCTGCGTGACCCGCCCACAAGCCTGCATGGGTCTCTTCCTGCTGCGGTGGGTGCCAACCTATGCTAACCATGGGCTACACGAAAGTAGGCAAACACAAACAACGGGCACAAATAATATAGATAAATCAACTGGATTATATGATTCATAACATTTAACGGCAAAATTAGTTTGAATATCTTTTGTAAAATGATGCTGTGATCCCCCAAAAGAGGCTCGTGGTCCGCCAATACGTTGAGACCAACTGACCGAAGTTACTGTTAAGTTTCACCTATATCCTTTGATAAGTCAAGGGCCTGATTGCAATGTGTCCTAATCCGATATCGAAAATCTTGAAAATAGTGAAATATTGTTGAGAGGGTGGTGCTTATAAACCTCAGTATGTACTGCAGTGGGGTTTCGTTATAACAATTGAGTGTTTACTCTTTAATCTCTCCTCTCTAACCTATTTTTCCATTTCCTGTGCTGGATTTTTATACCTTGGCCCTGAAATCTCACGCGACATGTTTGTCTTTGTCATGGGAACTTCTGGGTTCTTTTTCCATTAAGTTATTGGTTGATTGTCTTCCTTTACACAAAGGAATTAATTAATAATAAGGGCTGATGGTTGGCAAAAGTGCTCTGATTGGTCAATTATATAATAGAACTTTGCACTGGACAATTCTGTTTCACACTGAAAGTGTAGATTATGTTATAATTAAATCAGAGACAAAGTCAGCATTTGGTTTTATACTTTTTGTTTTGTCTTTTATCTATGTATTAATGAAAATTTTATTTTGAAAGAATAAACCTTGCTTTCTTCTTATTAAGTTATTTTTCATGCGAATATACCTTTAGCATGCCTATTATCATGAGTTTATTTTTCTACTTTGTGTAAATATATAATAACCTTATGAATGCTCCAAATATTCATAAGCATTTTATTGTTTTTATTGAAATTACCCCAACTTTGTCTTCAATTGTAATTTGTGAAATTAAAATACAGGGTGTAAAAGATGTGTATAGCTGGCAGTGGTGCTGCAGATGAATGGTATATTTAGATAGTAAATAGTGAACATTAGCAGTTTGTTTTATATTTGCAAAGGTCAGGTCAGATGTTTGACATTTCTAAAGATTATTTTACTGTGTTTCCAGCATGCATAAATAAACTGAATGTTAACTGATTGAAATGGGGTTTTAGCACGGGAACATATGGATGTGACAACACTGAGGAATGTAATCACTTTTTTTTTATATTGATTTGATTAAAAAGAAAACAAATATTAAAGTAAAACTACACATTTACTTTTTAATTGTTATTTTAGTACATGGTAACTAGGTTTAAAAAAATAAAAAAATAAAAATAAAAAACCATACATATTTAGCATTTCAATGTTTGAAATTTCAAATGAATCATTTAACAAAAGAATGTATTGAGGATAAGTAAAAGCACAACATTCCCTTTACATTTGGCAAGATGGATTACATAAAAAAATGTCTCTATGGCTTTCATTTCATCTATGCAAAATGCTGGTGGTCCGCACAGTATTAATGGATTAATCTGGTGTCTTGTTTAACAACACTGTATTTACTGTATGACGGCATGCTTGTCTGTTCTGCAACATGATAACATTAAATGGTAAATGAAAAGAGTTGGTCTTGTGCACATATGAGCTTTGTACTAAAATGCATCAAAGAAACAAATAAAATTATATTTTTTTATCATTTTTGTCACATCTGTCATCATTTTATAAAATGCAGTGAACGCCTCATTTTTGCATATAGCAAATGCAATGCAAATGTATTGCTTTGGTTTGAAACTCAGAGCAGAAACACAGACGTTCCCGCTGCAAGAAGTACCTACTGTATGTCTAAATAACATGTTTACTGTCAAATCAACTTTTTAACAAAGTGTAAACAGAATAAGAAAGAGAGCTGGACTAACCAGCGGGCTTTGGATCATGCACTTCTCTGTCAGGAAACCCATTGGTAAACAAAATGTTCTTTGGTTTACTTACAGTTCGGACGGATTCTGAAAACGTGTTATTCTCTGTGAATTCTTGATTTGTGTAAGGAATTTCACATGGTAATACTGTATAATAAAATATTACACAAATGTATGTAGTCTACATGCAGCATCTGGGTCAAAGGCAAACATGAGTAGGCTATAAGGCCAATGGCCTTAACCTTTCAAGCTTGGGGCATGTTTATTTTTCTTGTTTTTTTTAACATAGTCATAGTCATATGATTAACTTATGCTGTGTTTCCATAGTCTGGTGTAACCAGACCCAAAAATCACTTTGTGAATAGGGTCTGGTTTGCAGTCTTTACCAACTAGGGCGTAGACTTCTCGTTAATTCTGAAACTGTTGGACAGCCTTGACCCAATCGGCATTGCTACAACTGTTTATATTTCTTCATAGCACTATCACCATTTAGAAACACGTCATCACACTTACCCATCCCCCCCATTGGTCTGCCGTCCATGGTGGCTGTGCAAATGCTAAAGCAAAAGTGAAAATAGATCTGAGAGCAACAGTCTGGCAGAGCCAGCCAGGCTAGTATTTCCAAGACCATGTTCCAAAGTGTGTGTGTGGTGCATACAGTACAGAATACAGTACACAAATACACACGTCATATATCAATATCAAGACACTTTGCATTCAGTTCTACTGTAAATAGTTTTACATAGCAGAAGGCTATGTATGGCAGAACAGACTTTGTAAATATTCATCAATCATGCAGTAGACAAACTACCAGAGCTTTGTTTAATCCTGAATCATTCTGAGCTAATATTTTGAGCCCACATCTGAGGATCTCTGAATAGAGAACATGAATGAGAGAGTTAGGGTAGGAAGACAGACATGAGATGCCAGACAGGGCAGACCGCCAAACAATTTGCCTTTCCCATAACTGATATTTGGCACAGTGCTATATGCATGTGAATCCCTCCTTCTCAGCTTTGCATCATAACCACTACAGGTTGGTGCTTATCTCTAAGCATGCACTCTTGAGAGGAGCATATGCATTCATTAAATGCAAACAAGGAGTCCTACTCATTGAGCTATAAATAACAAAACACCGGTTGGATTGCAATTTAAGATGACAGCTGTCTGTGATGAGGAAACTATATGTGTCAGCCATGTGTCGCCTCTAAATACACACTGGTTTTATATAATAACCAGCTTGCCATTTCATAGAAAGTATAATTACTGAGTTACCTATGGTTATTAATGTGAAATCAGTCCTGGAGCTGACCGCAAATCATTTCTGTACTGTGCTAGATTGTTTTCTGTATAGCTTCAGAGCTTCTTAGTTTTAGCTGCTACTTTTTTAAAATAATTTATTCATTATAATGATGTTACATGTCTGTCTGCCCCTGGCCTCTGTTGGATATGTTTATCATGGGGCACCGAGATGTATTACAAGTTGTAAAGTTTGCACACATCACTGAACCCTACTTGAAAGTGGGCTGGCCATCTTTAGCACAGATATATTTATTTATACGGCCATATAAGTCCAAGGCTGGTCTTGTACCTATTTTGTGTAGCAGACAAATAACTCTGCCATACTGTATGCTCTGAAGATGATAAGGTATGTGCTGAGATGGGCAAAAGATTGCTCTCCAGTTACTTCCCCCTCAAATTGGAAGGAGCTGTGAAATTACATTTAACTTACAGACTTTTTAATTGTCAGCAAAGTTAAAGGTATAGTTAGCGATTGTAATATTTTTGTCAAATTCCCCAAATATCTCCTCACAGCCTTGCCGTTCTCTGTGCGTGTAGAAAGGGAATCCAGTACTTCTACAAAGCCATGGCTCCGTAAAATAGGAACACAAACAAAGAGGTGCACAACAACAATATCCTAGCCTTCGCAATGCGTTTCCAATGGGGTGGAGCTTATGACGGAGCAGCCTATGGCATTGAAGGGAGAGGCGTTTCTTTTGTTATTGAGTTCAACCAGCTTTCTCTAAAATAGCTTTAAATGCTGTGCTTGTTTTGCTTCATAACTTGAGACCTACGGTGCATGTTTTATGTTGTGTTTCCATGTGGGATTCATTTATGTCAGGGTTTTGATGCATGCTGCTTTCTTGGCCAAGTCATTCTTGTTAAACAAATTTAATATTTCAATGAGACTGACCTCTTACAGTAAAAATAAAGGCTAAAAATAATGTATGGGCTTTAATTTCAGGCTGACCATATCACCAGCGAAGATTACCTTCTCTTTGTGTATTCAAGTTAGGCTTTTGTGACCACACCATTACTCAAAGGTGACGGAATGCAACAGGGTCTCTGGTCTCTCCTTTGTCCGGGCCTGGCTTTGCAAAAGTTGCAATTCTGGTGTGGACGTTAGTTAGCCACAGCACAAGCTTATGCTGTCACCTCCGCTGATTCTGGCCCTGTCAGCTGGGATTTATTTAAACACTCATTCAGCAAATGTGAATGAAGCTCAGTCTAGGCTGAAAGCAAAGATAGAACCTATGCATACATATGAAACTGTCACCAACATTTAATCATTCATGCATCAGGAGCAAGATTATTCACATGGAAAGCAGATTATAATGACACATCCCACACAGATGTCCTTGAAATAGTATAATATGCTGCCACATTTAGAATTTTGCCATATTGTAAAAGATATATTAACATGGTCAAATTCTGAATATAGATAGGTAGGGCGATGTTTTATTGATTGATTAATTGATTTATTGTGTTGATCCTAAGCAAGTATTTTTGTGAAGGTATATTACACTCCAAACGTTTAAACAGTAGACTATAAATCATATATTAGCCTATCATAAAATCCTGTTGGATCACCAAGTAGACTTTAGCAGATTACGGTTTTCATGTCACGGGCGTGGAGTCCGGATCCAGGTACGACGGAACTCCTGCTCCGGGCTTTTGCTTTTTTTTTTTTAACCACCTCTACTTTTCTAGCAGTGAAAAACATACCACCGCCAGGCAGCAGATGACCAGAGTCAACGAGGATCGCAACGGTCCGGTCCGACTATGCATTTGCCTACCAGAGGGTGAAAGAAGAATGGGGCATCATTATTTGCGCTCTGAAAAACTGGATTAGCGGGGGCGATAACTTTTTTACTCACTCAGTTTTAGAGTCAGTTTTACTGGATTAATCTTCAATATCACAATGCCCTTTGCCAAACGAGTCGTGGAACCCCGGCTACTATGCAGGCATTCAATTCCCAATAACGACGCGTTGCTTTTCGAAGATTTGTGCTCCATCAGTAATGTGGCTCTGTCTCGGACCTTGAGGCAGCTGTCGGACCTGGCCAGGCATGCCTGCTCCATATTTCAGGATCTGGAGAACGACCTCATGTCCACTTACCACCGAGTTCGAGGACTTCAGAACAAGATTAACGAACTTCAGCAATTTACATCGGAGTTAGATCCCAAGCAGGAGGCAGTGCGTGAGTAAAACTCCACAAATATTGAAATAAGATCATAGCACTGGAAGGCAAACTTGCATTCTGGGTCTTCGACCTGCTGAAAATGTTTACGTTGCTGCACTATGTAACTGGATGTAAATTATATGTAACTCTCAAAAAGTATATATTCCCGTTAGGCTGAGACGAGCCTTGCTGAGGGGCGCGTTGTAGCCCACTGTAAGACATTTCAGGTTGTGCGCAGGTTACTCGAATAGGCTTTTTGTTCACTTATAAGATAAAAACGTTATTTGCTTAAATATTAGATAACATGTCAGGTAAACTAGTTTAACGTGCATGCTTTACATTGTGAACAGATGGTAAAATGTGTCCATGTAAATCTATTTTTGTCAAAACACTCGTATCTTCTTGACGTTGATTTATACTATGGGATATGAACACGTGGGTAACTTAGGCGAAACAATGTTTATCATTGACTACATTCTTAACCGTGACTCGTTCACTTAGTTTTGTTCAACTTTCTTTAGCTGCCAAATTGTATGCATTCGTCGCCGTGATAGCGCAGCGTGTGGGTTGCCTGGTTCCCTAGTCTGCAGTTACCGCGAGTGAAGTTTGTTTTTTCGGTGTGCGTGAGCACGCGTGGGTGCGTCTGCGTACACAGTGTGTGCCTGTGTGTCTGGTCTGTATCTGTGACTTCACTATCCAGGAAACACTTAAGAAGTGAATGCTGCCTTAAGCCTCAGAATTGTCCACCTCGTGAAAACGTCACCAGCTTGGACATAACCCAGAGAGGGGTTGCCATGCTCGATTGAGGCACTACGTGCCTTTGCTTGTTTGTCGACCCCCCTCCTTTTCCCGTGGTCTGTGAATGAACTAATTTGCCTAGGGATATTTATCATCTCACACAGAACGACCCCAATGCAAATACAAACACTACTACTTAACCTCAGATTGTTTAGGTTTACCCTTACCTGCTGCATACACAATAATACAATATGCGCTGCTGGCAACCTGTGTGTTTGTTTTAATTAAGATCCAACAGCTATCATAGAACCGATCCTAATTAGTGAACATTGGTGGCTGTTGGGGTGAGAATTCTCTGTAAAGGAGATGGTTTTTGTTTTCTTGCCAGATCCTCTTGGCTAGAAAAGGCTAATTATTCTTAATTGTCCTTGTTAATATGAATAGTGTCACACAGACTCATAAACAACAGGGTTGTCCCTAATCTGAATGACAATGAGTGTAAATGTATGCAGCTCAAGACACTGAGACCTCAGTGGGTGGTAGTGGGATTTTATAATATCACTTGTCTGCAGGATGACCTATAAAGGATCAGCAGTGCTCTGGGATGTTAGATAATGCAGAGCAGTTTATTGACCAATCAGTTACATATCTATCAGCAGCATTACTCATCCAAATAGAGTCTTCTTGTGTCACGTTTCATAGATCTATCATTGGGTCTTAGCACGGTCAGCCTAGATATTTTGGAATGTAATACCGTAGCTACTAAACTATTACCAGTGTGTTATAATGCACAGGAATTTCGCTTGTCGCACTGAATGTCCGGATGAAAACCATTCCACCTTTTACATGAGTCCTACTGCGTATACCAAGCATTATTTAACTTATATTAACTCTGTTGCTCTTTATTTCTCTTTTCTCCTGACATCCTGGGGTTTTAAAGGTACAGTCAGCGATTGTAAGATATACCCTTTTTGTCAGACGCAGCAAATATCTTCTCACAGCCAGCTAACTAGTCCGTTGCTGAAAAGACTGATCACTTTCTACACTGCCCTACTTTGTGAAGTAGTGGTGCAGACCGCACCACACAACGACAATATCCCTAGCCCTGACAATGCCTTTCCAGTGTGTAAGGCGGAGCTCCTCAGGCAGCACCCTATATGGCACTGAAGGGAGATGTGTTTATTTAGAGCTCAAGCAGCGTTCTCCAGAATGAGTGACTACACCTTTACAAGGCCCCGGCTGAGTTTGAAGAGGGAGCCGTGATGCTTGTGGCAGCCAACCAAACTGTCTTGTTTCAAAACACACACGGCTGGCAGCAGCGCGTGGCATTCTGCAGGCAGGCCGCGGGCAGACACTTACACAACATACACATGGGGAAGAGTAGTCATAGCTGCCTGCAGAGAGTAAAACTGGTTGGAAGGCAGTGCTGTTACTGTTAGCATGCAGTCATCACCACATCTCAATCCCTGCCATGGTGTCATGCTCTCCCTGCCTATTACAGCAAGCGTCAGCCAGCTGGGAGGACACCAGAATAAAGTGTCACTTTTATTTCACCCATGTAAATCAAACTCATCGTGAAAAGAGAAGAATTACAGTGTTAATTAATGTGGAAGGTAGATGTAGTGGCAGTTTCACAATGGGAATTCAGCAACAGTGTGTTGATACTAATTTCAGGCTTGCACTTGTATTTCACACAACATGTTTGTGATTTAGGAGAGCGTGTCAATGAGAATGTGAATGAAACCTGATGATGGAAACAACGGTATTGCTGTAATGCAGTTATTTTAACTTTCTGTTCTATCTGTTTTATTCAACGCAGGACAGTGGGGAAAAGATAGGAGGCAAACAACAATTTGTCCACTGGTCCAACTCTCATTTGGACAATTGTGTGCATGACTTCATAGTGACTTTATACATACTCTATAGACAGCAGTAGAGTGTATAGGATCTGCATTGATATAGTGTACAGTAGTAATGATAACCACATTAGTTTACAGTTAGTCCCCTCTCCCCTGTCATTGAACCAGTCCAGGCATTTCTGTGACTTTGTTACTGTATGTTATGTTGGATCACTGAATCGATAAACACTCCATTTGTGGACAGTTAATTTATTTACTATGTTGAGAGTTGTGACACTGGCAGCTATCCCCTTCTGTGTGATCTAGAGTTTAGGTTATGACTACGTGGAAAAATGATTCACAGTTGGATAGCGATGCAGCGCTATATAGATCATATTTTATGATAGAAATTACTCTACTTTACCCCCCTTTCATTATCAGAACTATAGGCATATTTGTACAGGTCCAGACAACCTGCCACTGACATCGACTTCTGCTAATTATAGAGCAGATTTCAAAGGCTTCCTCACTCATTCCTGTATCAACCCACTACTCTCAGCCCCTCATAGAGAATACCGAGACACTTTAATGTTTTTTTATTTTCCTCTCAGAGCTCATTGCATCCGGCCTGTGTTCTGCACTTCCAACTGTCAGCCAGTGTTGGTTCAGTTTAATTTCGCAGTCTGGAAAGCCCTAGAATCATTTTGAATGTGTCCAAATAGCAACTGAACTTTCCAGCGTCATGTTGATAGCTATACGGGCGTGGTTTAGGTTTGCCGACAGCGAAAATGACCATATGGTTCATCCAATCAACTGCCAACAGTTTCAATGTAGTTGTCACAAGTCCCCAGATGGACTTGTGACAACAATTCCTCTGGCATGTCAGGTTAAGCCAGTGTGGCCACCAACTCCTATTCTCTCATATTCATGTTAACTTAAACTGAAGGATGGTGGTACACGCATAAAATACAAAGAATCTGCTACCGCCTATAAACAGTTGGTGTTTTATTTATACAGGTTTCCAGGTGTTTTATTTATACATGGTTCTATTGTACTAATGTTGCCACTATTAAAACTGAGCAGGCTCTGGCTCCTCCATTGTGTGTTTCCCCACACCTCAGTGCGTGGTAAAATGCCGCTTCTGCCATTGAAGTGGTTTGGAGTGAACCATTCCGTCAAGTCAAGCATTCCAGAAAGCCAGTGACCAGGAAACCGCAATGCTTGCTTGCACTTCTGGGACCTTGTACCCCACACATGCCATCCAAAATTGGGCTGGAGGAAAAGGTGCGATTAGGGAGCTCGGGGAGCTCGGGGAACTCGGGAAGCTCGGGAAGGGTGGGGTGGGGGGTTTATGGGTTGAACCCGGGTGAGCTTGCTTATGAAAGGAGACGTTTTCTTAAAAGTAATGTTTACGTTTTCCATAGCTCTCTTTGGGGGAAATATGTGAGTGATTACATGTGCACATTCCTGCGGTGGCACCTTCCACGAGTGCAAGTGCTTCTGAGTTTAGCTTCAACGCTCTGTCTTAATTGAAGCGGCAGCTGCCTGCTAGTGCACTGTGTATTTGTGGGTACTTTGTTTAACATGCATGTGTTGTGAGAGGGATTATGAAGGGTCTCGTGTTCTTCCACAGAATAATGCTCAGGCATCTCTTTTGGAAGGGTTAGCTCTTGTGTGGTTGTGTGCGTGTGTGTGTGTGTGTCAAATTCTTCACCCAGTGTTGCGCTTCCATACTTTCTTTAGTTTTCTCACCGAAGGTGACCAAGCACCTGCTTGTTGTTGCTCTGTGGGAAGCACGTTTGGTTTGTGCATATAGAGCTTGAGTTTGGTTAGTATAGAGCAAATGGGAGGAGAGCTATGCCTTTGTGTATGGGAGACGCACGCGCCCACACCCCATTGCTGACTTGTTTGTTAAATAACACAAGTCATTGCTCTATATAGAGTGTGGGGCTGAAGGCACAGAGGGTCAATATGAGCATGTCTTAAAAAAGAGGGGGGGGGGCAGAGTAATTTACCCCCTGACCTCAAAGGACTGTTGACCTCCCAACCCCTTTAAAGACAAAGGAGAAAACACAGACACACCCAGGCTGCTTATCATTCAGGCTCTAAAGTCTTGTCTCTAATTAGAGTGGATTTAACATTTGACATTATACCGAGCAGCCGCAGGCCTGGGTTCTCCGAACAAGTCTCACACCAGGTATTATTAATCAAGAACGTCAGACTGCACAGAAATGTACTCAATGTTGAAAATCAGGACTCTGTTTCGACTGGATTAACAAAATAACATTTCTGCCATGCTTGAGGGAAGAGCCAAGCTGCAAACCAGCCACGAAGTTTGTTTTTGTCCTGTACTTCCGTAAACTGCTTTTCCCAAGAAAAAAACATTTGGCACAGCCTTAGTGGACATTTTGTTAAGTCACTGTACATGTTGGACAATTGTGGATTATATATTTTTATATTCACAGGTACCGTAATGCTGCACATATTTTCTCTTAACATTTTCATCCAGTACATGAGACTTTTATACACTTTGAGTTTATTGGTTTATAAATGGTCAACAAAAAAAATCATTCATGCAAGTCTATTCTCTTCTTTTATTTTTGTATTTTTGTATTTTCTTTGTGTGGGGGGGGGGGGGGGGGGGGGGGGTT